>JADLZL010008340.1:0-158537 GCA_015844335.1 Chrysopogon serrulatus | reverse complement strand
TGTTTCATAGAGCTTTTGGCATCCTTCCCCAACTACCTTCTTTCCAAATCTTATTCGAGAGTTGGAAAGGTACTGTTGCTCCAAAGTAGACAAGTATTGTAAGCCCGATTCTTAGTTATCTAGATCACCTTAGATAGCCCCTCTCTACCCACCAAAAACATTTATCTTATCTATCCTTGGACGTTTTTGATTCGTTACTAGATCACTTCACGTTCCTCATGGAAAATCGATACCTTGGAATACTCTTAGGTGAAAGCTACAGTGGTATCCGTGCGCTTGCAGATTTATCTCTTTGATTATTCTGTATACGGTAAATATACCAACAAGCTTTTTAGCGCCGTTGCCGGGGAACGGTAGCTGTTCTAGGATCGAGCCAAGTTTGTCCGTGTATCTTTTATTTTCGTTTTTACCACCTATACCCTACCACATGGATTTCACGCCTATCTTTCAATTTTCGGTTCCAAAGGGCGAGTTATTGAAGCCGCCACCATCATCACATCCTATACTCACAGATGGCTATGAGCTTCGCCCTGCTTTCATAGCCATGCTTCGGTAGCAATCCTTCTTTGGATTAGAAGACAAAAATCCCTACACCCATCTTAGAGAATTTGAGCAATTGTGTTCTTGCTTGAATATTGCTGGCATGACACAAGAGACCATAAAATGGAAATTGTTTCCATTCTCCCTTTTGGGGAGAGCAAAACAGTGGTATGCTCATACTGTAGGAGGAGTGAAAGGAAACTGGGATGAACTTCGAGACAAGTTTTGTCTTGCTTTCTTCCCTCTTTCTCGGATTGCCACTCTTCGAATATAAGTTCTTACCTTTAAACAAAAGGAGAAGGAGACATTAGGAGCAGCTTGAGCTAGGTTCTTAAGTCTTATCAATACCGGTCTAACCCTTCACTTACCAGACCATGTACTTCTTTACCACTTTCATTTTGGTCTTAACAAGGAAGCTGCTTTATATCTTGACTTATCTTCTAGAGGTTCATTTTCGCACAACACTATGAGTGAGGGAAAAGCTATTTTAGAGAAAATCCTTGAAAATACCTCTTATACTGGTATTTTTGATGAATTTCCTGAAGAAGAAGTCAAGCCAAGCCCCGACCAACAAGAGGAATTAGACACAACCGAATCTAAAATTATTTCAAATCGTATAGATAATTTGGTTGTCAAAGAACCTCCAATTGAGAAAACACAACATAGTCTAGAAGATGATGAACCTCACCCTTCCATGTTTCCTTTTGAAATCGAGGATGGTCTTTTCGAAGATTTTGGTAATGCCTCGAATTTACCAGTTCAAGTGAAGCCTCTGACACACTCTGTGTCATATGAGGAAGATGATGGCCCAAATAATGATTCTCTCCTTATGGAACATATTAAAGGACTATCGGCCATCATGAGTTATGAGTGGTTTGCAGAAGCAGAGTTATCCACCGAGGTAGCCCGAATCAACGCTCCCTCAGATGTTGTCACTTGCATTATTAAGGGAACCACCATAAAGGGCTACTATAGTCCAACCGTTGGGATGAATATCATTTCAAAGGCTTTGACCGAACAACTCTGTCCCAACGAGTTTGTGATCCCATCTCATAAGCTCTTACAAATTTCTTGTAGAGTTACTCTTGAAAGTTATGGGGTCATAAGGTCTATTCCATTGCGAATACAAACTTTTGAGTATCGTCTAGATTTTCATATCTTTACATCTCAGACAAATCCATCTTGATTGGTGTACCTTTTGGGACATTCTTTCAAAAAAGACCAAAACAGGGTCTCTTAGATGTATAACTAGGAAGTTTTCCTATCACCATCTCGCTTGCACGCTCAAATAATGCAATAGTAGAACCCAAGCCTGAACTAGACCCTGTTGAGGAAGCCTTAATGGCATCCTTAGAAGACATGACCCAACCAACTCTCGATGATGAACACTTTATTCAAGAAGAGGAAGAGTTGGCGAGCCTGTCAAGATAGATGAAATAGAGGTGCCATCACAACCATTAGTTGAGCTAAAACCCCTTCCTTCTAGCTTAAAATATGTCTTTCTCAATAATAACTGAGAAACACCTGTCATCATAAGTGACAAGCTTTCTGAAGAAGAAGCATATCAACTTGTCACTGTCTTAGAAAGATATAAATCAGCCATAGGCTACTCACTCTAAGACCTCAAGGGAATTAGTCCCATTCTCTGCACTCATCGTATTCCCACCGATCCTGATTCTTCACCATCGAGGGAACCACAAAGGAGACTTAACAATGCCATGCGAGAAGTTGTTAAGAAGGAGGTCCTTAAGCTCTTACATGCTGGGATTATTTATCCCGTACCTCATAGTGAGTGGGTTAGCCCTGTTCAAGTTGTGCCAAAGAAAAGAGGAATGACGGTCGTGAAGAATGAGAAGAATGAGCTCATCCCTCAACGCACTGTCACAGGGTGGCGTATGTGCATTGACTACCAAAAACTTAACAAGGCTACAAAGAAAGATCACTTCCCGTTACCCTTCATTGATGAAATATTGGAACGGCTTGCAAAGTACTTTCTTTTGTTTCCTTGATGGGTATTCTGGATATCATCAAATCCCAATCCACCCAGATGACCAAAGTAAAACCACTTTCACTTGCCCATATGGAACTTATGCATATCGACAAATGTTATTTGGGCTGTGTAATGCTCCACCTTCTTTTCAACGGTGCACGATGTATATTTTCTCTGATATGTTCGAGAAAATCATGGAGGTGTTTATGGATGACTTTACTGTCTATGGCAAAACCTTCGATGAATGTTTAGAGAATTTAGATATGGTCTTACAATGGTGTGAAGAAAAGCACTTTGTCCTGAACTAGGAGAAATGCCATTTTATGGTTCGGGAAGGAATTGTGCTAGGACATAAGGTGTCCGAACGTCGGATAGAAGTGGATAGATCAAAGATTAAAGTTATTGAACAACTTCCACCTCCCACAAATGTGAAAGGCATTCGTAGCTTTTTAGACCACACAGGGTTCTATAGGCGCTTCATCAAAAAAATTTCTCAAATTACTAGACTCCTGACTAGCCTTCTAGCCAAAGACATATCTTTTATTTTTAACACTGAGTGTCTTGAAGCCTTTGAAATTCTTAAGAGGGCACTCATCTCAGCTCTAATAATTCAACCACCTGATTGGAGTTTACCCTTTGAGATCATATGTGATGCTAGCGACTTTGCAATTGGTGCTGTTTTAGAACAAATCAAAGACAAGAAATATTACGCTATATCCTATGCTAGCAAAACCTTGTCTGGGCCACAGCTTAATTATGCTACTACTGAAAAAGAGATGTTGGCAGTGGTCTTTGCAATAGACAAGTTTAGATCCTACTTAGTAGGAGCCAAGGTAATAATATACACAGACCATGCTGCACTTAAATACCTTCTCACTAAGAAAGATGCTAAGCCTCGGTTAATCCGATGGATTCTTCTGCTCCAACAATTTGACATAGAAATAAGAGATGAGAAAGGAGTAGAAAATTCAGTAGCTGACCACTTATCTAGACTTCAATATAAAGACACATATGAGCTATCTATTAATGACTATCTAAGGGATGACACACTCCTCGCGGTAACGGACTCCGATCCTTGGTACGCAAATATTGTCAACTATATGGTTGCAAGATATGTTCCACCAGGGGAAGATATGAGAAAGCTCAAGTATGAAAGTCGTATCCACTTGTGGGACGATCCATATCTTTATAGGATCTACGCCGATGGGCTGCTACAGAGGTGTGTCCCAATAATTGAAGAAATGAAAATCATTGAGAGATGTCATACATCACCATATGGAGGATATTATGGAGCATTCCATACACATGCTAAGATTTGGCAAAGTGGATTCTTCTGGCCAACGATGTATCAAGATACAAAGGAGAAAAATAGAAACATCAATACTCGGGATGCTATGCCACTCACAAACAACCTCAAAGTAGAACTGTTTGATGTCTGGCGAATTAATTTCATGGGACCACTCCCAAAGTCAAGAGATGCTGAATACATTTTAGTGGCAGTTGACTACGTGTCTAAATGGGTAGAAGCATTACCATGCCGAGCTGCCGACTCCAAGCACTCTAAGAAGATGTTCAACGAAGTAATATTTTCACAATTTGGAATGCCTAGATTGGTCATAAGTGATGGAGGACCACATTTCATTGACAAAAGATTTTAACAGTTCTTAGCAGAAAATGGAGTGAAACACAACATTGCAACTCCATACCATCCTCAAACAAGCGGTCAAGCTGAAACATCAAATAAGCAAATCAAGAACATTCTGTAAAAGACCGTGGATGGGATGGGAAAGAAGTGGAAGTACAAGCTTTCTGATGCACTATGGGTTTACCGAACTGCATACAAGACACCTATAGGCATGACACCTTATCAACTTGTATATGGTAAAACATGTCACCTGCCTATTGAATTGGAATTCAAAGCTCACTGGGTAATTAAGAAATGGAATATAGATTTTCATCTAGCCGGGCAAGAATCGTCAAATGCAAATATTTGAGCTTGAAGAATGGAGAGAAAAGGGCTTTTCACAACTCCAAGATTTACAAAGAAAGAACAAAAAGATGGCATGATAAGAGAATCAAGCATAAGGAGTTTAAGCCTGGTGACAAGGTCCTGCTGTTCAATTCAAGAGTAAAGCTCTTTGGCCATAGAAAATTTCGAAGCAAATGGAAAGGACCATTCAAGGTAATTGAAACCTCATCACATGGTGCCATTACAATTCAAGACGACTCAGGTAACATCTTCAAGATAAATGGTCAACGTTTGAAAATATTCCTTGAAACTAAAAATTTAGAAGAAATAGACATGATTGAATTTCTACAATTTAATGATCCTATCTAAAAAAATTCAATCACCAGGACTTTGAACAACTGAAACTTATATGCCTAACATTTAATTTGTTCCATGAGTTTTGTGTCTATTTGAGTTTTACAGGATCTGAAAGTTTGAGAAGAATGAATAAAGACTAAACAAATATCTAGCTTGGGGGAGGGCATCCCCTAGTTATCAGGTAAGTATACCTATATGATTATTGAGTCTATCTTATTGTCATAAAATACCAAAAATATGTGGGCATATGAAGGTCCACGTCTGTCGAGTCTTTTATGAGTTTATTAGTCTAAAAGAAATAAAAATATGAATAATCATTAAAACCAAATAAAGATACTTTAGCTATTTATTAGGGTGTGATCTTAGAGTGTGTGTGTCTAGTTTATTAAGAATCAAATAAAAACTGAAGAACAATAAATCTTTGTCTTGGTGATGATCAATAGTTCCTCTGTCGTAATTTCTTTCAAGTGCCCAACTTTCAATCTTAAATTCTCCCGAGTTTTCTACATGACTGTTTCGATATAAGAATTTACTCTTAACCTGAAACTTGTGGAGGCATATGCTTAAGCTAAGTCTAGGTAATTCAGGGATATGATATGAGAAAGTTTGATCTGCTATTTATCTTATTCCTAGCAATACTAAGTTTTAGAGATTTATCTTTTAAAAACTAAAAATCTTACATGATGAGCTCTTGTATGACAAAGTTTGAATTCCTACCAAAGCCATATATGATATCCATTTAGAATAGGAAAACCATTGTTCATTCATGCTACTTGCTTTGCATTGAGTTCAGTTAACCTTTGTTGTATACCTTATGAGAGTCTTATCATTCTTTTAACATCAAGATCACACACACACTCCACCTACATATGCATTGCTCCTACCCTAGGATTAAGCGCAATCATTTTCCACTTTCATCTAGATCCACCTCAAAAATGTTTTTCTCTTATACTAGGAGTCAAACACCTAAAAATATACCCCATAGGACAACCCCTGTTTAATGCTCTAAGTTCTTACTATTATCTCTCTAAAACATTTATTGTATTCAAATGATGCATGTGGCTATGCAAAAGAAAAGTTATTAGAAAAAAGAAGAGGGAGTTAAAAAAAATAGACAAGTGTCCAAACAATTAAAACAATGGGTACTTAGATGCTCGCCTCCCTGAAAAAAAAAAAGAAAGAAAGAAAGAAAAAAAAAAGAATAAAGATAGCCCATGTTTTCCTATGAAAGTTCTAAGTCCAAGAGAGAGATTTATTTTCAAAGAGCAAAATTACAATTAGGATTAGCCACCATATATTCACCTATCCATCATATTCCATACACATGCACATCTTGGTTTGATTGTATGACTTGACTCTCTATAGATCCGTTGTTTGACTTTACAATATATGAATTGCAAGTATGCTCATCCTTGTTTATACCACTCCGATGAGCTCCACTATAATCTTTAGTTGTAGGAGGGCATGACATCATTAATGTCTTAGTGTGATCCATAAATACCACATATAGAAGAGACTTGAGGGTGTCATACAATTAAGCTCTGAGTTTTATTTTGAAAACTTATAAAAACTCTAGAATATTGGTTGAGTGAAGAATTTGAGACATAGTGCTAGACTTGATTATTCTATCTTTCGATTGCTCAAGACCCATGCAAAAGTTGAAAAGCTCCATAGTTAAAGGTAAAATGGGTAAGTTTGAAAGTTAGAGCAGTTTTGTCTTATCTGGAGGAGAATTTCTGTTTGAAGGCATGTGTACTTTTGAGAAGTGAAAACATTGTAGCAACTCCTAATCTAAGTTTATTAGTTATGCTTTGCTAAGGGACTAGCAAAGGGTAAGCTTGGGGGAGCTTATTGACGGTGGATAGCGTCAACATTTTACATATTAAAAGGCATAAAACATACATCAATATCTAGAAGGCAAGGGTTTTATCTAACAATTTTTACGAGTTTTAGTGATTTATCAATTTCTAAGGACTTATCTAGAAAACACCAAAAAAGGGGCATAACTACAAATATACACCACGGAATTATCCGCAACTCAGGAATACACCAAATTACTCTACAAGGATCCAGAAGACACCAGAGCAAAGGGAAGGCGGGGCCGCCGCCAGGTGGGGCCGCCCGGTCCCACTGCCTAGGTCGGTCGGCACCCCCCTGTGGGGTCCACCTCCCATCTTCTGGAATGTTCCTCCACCGCCTTTGAGGATCAATCTCAGCCCTACGTGAAGTCGGTTTGATCAAACGGCTGTCGTGCATCCCACTGGGCTATATAAGCAGGGCCAGACCCCCTGGAAACCCTAATTCATTCTATCAATTTATTTAGAGAGCTAGAAGCCCTACCTCATTTAGAGCTCTTGTAATTAAAAAATTGGGAGAGAGGAGAGGAAGAAGTAGAAGAGGAGCCGGCTTGTCGGATCTACTTCAACTTTGTACCTCTATGGAGATAGTTCATCTTTAAGTTCTTCAGTTGGTAACTCTAAGTCTTCTATTTGATTAAGTTTTGTTCTTACTTTACTTTGTTTACGGGATCTTAGCTCGTATTGAGTGCTCTAGTTAGTGTACGTGACTAGAGTAGTAATCGTTAGCGTAGACGTGGTGTCTAGGCTAGGGTTTACCTGAGTTTGCGTCCAATTCCTATGGTTAGTTGTGGTAGCCTTCAGAGGTGACAGCTTTGTTGGCCTTCGTATTCCACTACATCGGAGTTGGTGTTTCGAAGAGCTGTTGGCAGGCTTCCCCAACTACCTTCTTTCTAATCTTATTCGAGAGTTGGAAAGGTACTGTTGCTCCAAAGTAGACAAGTATTGTAAGTTTGATTCTTAGTTATCTAGATCACCTTAGATAGCCCCTCTCTACCCACCATAAATATTTATCTTATCTATCCTTGGACGTTCTTGATTCGTTACTAGATCACTTCACGTTCCTCGTGGAAAATCGATACCTTGGAATACTCTTAGGTGAAAGCTACAGCGGTATCCGTGCGCTTGCGGATTTATCTCTTTGATTATTCTGTGTGCGTTAAATATACCAACAATGAGCAGCCACCACACATTCCAAAATAAATTTGCCTTTAATAAAGGCTGTCTGATTAGAAGCAATAAGCCTATTGGCAACAAGAGTAAGTCTATTGTTTAAAAAGCTTTGCAAAAATTTCAGAACTGCAATTGATAAGGCTAATAGGTCTAAACTTTTAAGAGTTCTAGCATCGGGTTCTTTAGGGATGAGAGTGATCATAGCAAAATTTAGCCTATCAAGATTAAGCTGACCATGTTCAAAGTCTGTTAATTAGAGTTAACAGATCTCCCTTGATAATATCCCAAAAGACTTGATAAAACATAAAAGAGAACCCATCAGGTCCAGGGGCACCTTTAGCATAGGAGCCAAACACAGCCTCTTTCACCTCTTTTTCAGAAAAAGGGACCACTAGCATCTCATTTTCTAACTCAGTTACTTTCTCATCCTCCTCCCAAAAATTATCACCTAGACTAATACCACTAACATTCTCCATCCCAAATAAGTCTTTATAGAAGGACACAGCATGCTGAAGCGTGGCATTATTATCTTCAATGAGACCTTCAGGGCCTTCGTCAAGGCCAAGAATTCTTTTCTTTCTATTTCTCTACTTAGCCACAACTTGAAAATAAGCCTTGTTCCTATCACCTTCTTTAATATTTCTCTTTCTGGTCTCTGCCTCACTAATTTGATCTCTTCTAACCTCCACAACGCTTCTAGATCATCAACAATATTATTCATTCTATTCTTTTCTATTGGACATAAGCCCCCTCTCTCCTGCTTAATATCCAACTCCTCAAACTCTTTGAGAAGAGCTTGCTTGAGCTTTCTAATTTCAGCATTCCTATTCCAAGACCACCCTTTGGCTTTCTTTCTAAGAAGCCTAATCTTAAACTGCCAGATATCTAATGGTTCAGTAAAAGCACATGGAGTATTCTAAACTTCAGCAACTAATTCTTTGAAGTCAGGTTGCTCAAGCCACCATTTTTTGAATCTAAAAAGACCAGGTCTATTTCCCCTATCATTATTAAAATTCAGCAAAAGAGGAATATGGTCACTACCAGCCCTAGCTCTAGTTGAAACCGAGGCTAGAGGAAACTTTTGTTCAAAGGAAGTAGTGCAAAAAACTTTATCAATTGTCGCCATAATGGGCTGTTGTTGATTATTTGTCCAAGTAAAAGCTCTATTAGATGGTTTACCTCAATAAGACCAAATTTGTTAATCCAATCCTTAAACAGGTCAACCCATTTAAGGTTCACCTTGCCATTACTCTTCTCCTTACAGCTAGACACTAAGTTGAAATCACCCCCAATAATAGTTGGACCCTCCCAATTGGACATAAAAGAGTCCAATTCTTGAATAAGACTCAGTTTTCTTTCCTCATAAGGGGAGCCATAAATTACAATCAACCTCCAAATAAAGTTATCAATATAATTCTTAACCATGGCAGAGGCACAAAACTCAACATTCCTCCACGCAATAACCTCAGATTTCCTATCATTAAGCCCTACCAAGATACCACCGACACTCCCTTTTGCAGGGAACACATGCCAGCAGAAGTCCTTATGTATGTACTTAAGAAATGACTCACTGAAACTTTCTTTCTTAGTTTCCTGAATACCAACAAAATCCAATTTATTGTCCATAACAAAATCAGTCAAGCATTGAAGCCGGCCTTCCATAATAAGGCCTCTAATATTCCAAAATGCTCCTATCATTTAGACAACTTTTATTATTAACATCCCTGCTTTTAGAAGCAACCTGTAACCAAGAATTGGACTTAACAGAGGTGTCCCCCTTCACAGGGGAATTGGACTTAACAGAGGTGTCCGCCTTCACAAGTCTCTTTTAGGACCCTTTTGTAGCAAAATATCTATCATTTTAGAATCAAGCGCATCCCATATATGATTTATTACAATTCCTCTTTGTTTGTGTTGTACCATGTTTGAGACCTTGATTTTGCCCTTGTTTGTGTTGTAGCATGCGGATTACAGGTCCGAAGCGGAAGAACCCCCCGGGCTGCCCGTCCCGGTGACAAAGGTGGTGACAGTGCTGACCGGTCTGTTCGTGGCCGTGCTGCTGCTCGTGGTAGTGGCCGTGGCAGCTCCAGGGCTGGTGGTGATGGGGAGCCTGACGTGCGTCCCCCTCGCAACTCTATGGGTCATCCTTGTCGTCCTCGTCTTCATAGCTCAGTTGTTGCAGGCAATCAGCTGCCCTCTACCGATGATGTGCTTGGTCGTGCTATTGATCCTCGCTTTGGGAGTACCTCACCCTTGCGGATTGGTGTTTTAACAGCGAATCGCGTCCTCACCCAACATTCTCAATTCAGTCCACAGAAGAGGAATCCAGGGAACAACGGTGGTTATTCTGTTCCTTTGTTCATGGATTACAACAAGAGGGTGGAAGACTTAAAGATTCAACGCTCTGAGAATCCATATGAGTTTGTCAAAGATCCCAGTGTTGAAGAGCGCTTTTGGTCACGTTTCCACTCAAATTACTACTTCATCGTTCTCTACAAGCAGGTCACAGTGGTTCGAAGGCACCCATCTTTCAGCACAAATGTCTCTTGCTTTCTTCTCTCCAAGCACACGACCACCCTGAGATGACTCAGCTTCTTTCAGATCTTGATGATTGGAGGCTTCTCACACTTATGACTTTTCAGCATTCATGGAATGAGGAGATCATTTGTCAATTCTGGGCTACTTTATGGATTGATTCTGAGCACAAGGTCTTACATTGGATGACAGCCAGGGAGCACTTTCGCTGTGACTACATGACCTTCTCTCGTCTTCTTGGCTTCAACCATGATGACCGTGCTGCTCCTAGTATATGTTCTCTCTACCCAAATTTAGTTCCTCAGGACCATTTGGCTGCTGCTCAGATATATCTTCCTGGCTTTCCTGCTGATTGTACCACAGCTGCTCTGAAGCCTTACTACTATGTGCTCAACAACTTGATCCCGTGGTCAATTGACCCCAAGATTGGAGATTCTATTCGTATTCATCATGATGCCCCCAAGATTCTTGTTCGTTTTGGTGTTAATGGTGGGCGCTTCTCTATCTCTGACTTCATGTGGAAGAAGAATATTATAAATGCATGTAATACTATGTTATTTTGTAATTACATTTTCTTCTTTTTGCATCTCTTTCTTTATTTTTCTTTATCTGTACTAACACTTGTTTCCTCTTCTTAATTGCAGGTGATGCCTCCTACAAGGTGGTCGTGTCCCTCGGTTTATTCGAGATCGAGGGACATGTCAGCAGCTGAGGTGATGGAGCCGTCAGAGAGGTCTCCGAGGAGGCCAAGGGGCAGGCCTAGGCGTGGCTCCCCGCGCGACTCTGGGGGGGACGGTGACGTCCCTCAGGAGATGGTGCACGAGGAGGCGGTTGCACGTACAGACAACAAGGCGGTTCCACGGACGGAGGACAAGGAGGCGGTGATGGTTGGGGGTTCCACTTTCTCTGCTACGTCGACCCCCTACTTGCGAGGTCCCGCGAAGCTCCCCAAGCAACCGATACCTGTTGACCAATGGCCAGTGATTGCACCCGAGGGGGATAAGTAAGTAACTTCATATGTTCTTCATTTGTTATGTTAAAAAATTATTATAACAACTTATAGCTTTTGTTTAACCACTTGTGCAGGAACTGGGTGCTTGTGGACGAGGTGGCCCCAACACGCAATGTCAATGGGATCCTAGGTCTTCTGTGCAGGGAACACTTCCCTGGCCTGGTGTGGAAAGGGGACGAGCAGGAGCCGGCCTGGACGTTCGACCACTACGCCCTCGTCGAAGATACTCCAGATCTTAATGGCATCCAATACAGAAACACGGTGGATCGAGTGATTAGGGAGTTGTGGGTCAGTCTTGCTAGCACTAAATTTCTCAATTCATCAATTCATTGGTCACTCTTGAAGTAAACTAATGGATACCTCGTGTCTTTATGCAGGACTTCTTCAGATGCCAGGAGGGACAGGAGAAAAGGGCTTATAAGGTGTCTTACGCTTCCTGTAAAAAGCGCGTCACAAACTTGCATTACAAGTCCCGCCTCTAGGCATACATAGACTACAACGCGAAGATCCTTGGTAGAAGATTCCCTAAAGACGAGGCAAGATAGATGACGATGACAAGGGAGCAGTACCTACGGGTAATTACAAAACATCTCTTACTGATTTGTTTTGAGATTAAGTGTGCCTAATTTGATCTTCTGATATGTTGATGGCGTGTAGGCGATTCCTAACTGGTGCGCTACCCACCCCGATTGCTGGGAAGTTATTGTGGACGCCTGGTTGGGCGAGGACTGGTAGAAGAAGTACGACGAGGCCCGCGATAGGCGTTTGCAGATGCCAGGTGTACCTCACCATCAGGGCAGCTGCAGACTCAGCAAATACGCAAAGACATGTGTACATGTTCACCATTTCTCTAATCTAGCCGCGCTCAATTCTGCAGGATTCCTAACCACATGTTATCTTTCTCGTAGTCGGCGGCACACGGTGGTCAGCCAGTTGGTCAACTCACGGCATATGCTCTAGCTCACATGGGCAAGGCAATGGCTGACATCCAGTATAGCCCGGACGCCCTGCCAGAGGCATACACCAATTCCAGCGTCCACACCCGCCTCACTGCGTACACGGAAGTGGCAAGGGCAGTCCACGGGCCAGACTATGATCTGAGCATCGAGGAAGACCTTGATCCTGAGCTCGTGATGAGGGTGGGTCAAGGCAAGAAGCATGGGCGGTTCTGGATTGGTGACGGCATCCTCGACACGGCCTCTACTCCTACTCTCAACCACATCCGAGCAGTGAGCACAAGCTCTAGCGTCCCTATACAACAACAGCCGACCGCGGTGTCGGCACTCCAGGTAAGTATTCTAGTTTCACTCTTTGTTCTTTCATTTTTACGTACCATAAGGTCTGCATTATTGAAACATTGGGGTCAAATGTTGCAGGCCGAGTTGCAGGAACTACAGGCCCAGCAGGAAGCCGAGCGGGAGGTTGAGCGGCAGAGGCTACAAGCTTTGGAGGCCCAACGGGAGCATGATCAGCGGCAAATGGTAGAGATGATCAAGTTCATGCAGGAAATTGGGCAGCGAGCCGGTTGGGCGATCCCACAACAGCTGCTTGCTCCATATGTTCCTGATTCTACTCTGGTGAGTATGAGTATGATTGTTTTACATTCTATGCTCACTTATGGTCATACCTAATGTAACCTAGTGAAACCTAGTCAAACCTAGTGCACTGGTGGTGGTGACGATGGTGTGGAGGTGCTGGTGGTGATATGGTGGTGTTGGTGGTGGCGGTGCTGGTGTGGCGGTGGTGGTGGTGGTGGTCATGGTGGTGTGGTGGTGGTGGTGATATGGCGATGTTGGTGGAGGTGGTGATATGGAGGTGTTGGTGGTGATAAGGTGGTGTTGGGTGGTGTTGGGTTGGTGTTCATGGTGATGGTGATGTGTTGGTGGTGGTGTTGTTCACCTGTTCAATTTACTTACATATTTATGTTGTCTCTTGCGTGCAAATCTCCTCTTTTGTGCAGAATAAATCGGGGGCGGCGTCAAACCACGCCGAAGTGTCGCCGAGATCGCACGTTGGGCCATTCGACACCGGACCGTCACCGGGATCGCACGTTGGGCCATCCGAACCTGGACCGTCGCTGTGAGCTTGGCATTGTCAAGTTTGTGAAATAATGCACATGTCAACTTGCACTTTGGACTATGTAATTTGTAATTCACACTTTGACTTTATAATTGTGTTGGTGATATATATTCGTGTCCGTGGTTGCTTCTAATATACTCCCTCTGTCCCGCTAAAGTTGTCGTTCTAGCTATGCTTTTGCCTGTCCAAGTTCAGACCCTATTGAATGTATCTGGACCAAAAGTTATCCAAGTTCACAGCACCTCGCATGCACCGGATACGAAGCTTCAACGACAATTTCAGCGGGATAGAGGGAGTATTCGAGATATATATATATATATATATATATATATATATATATATATATATATATATATATATATATATATATATATATATATAGGGTAAATTTTTGGTACTCCCTAGGAGTAACTACTCCTGCCTCCTCCCCAGTCTATTCCACGTGCAATTTTTGACGGACAAGGTTACGCTGCTAGCGGAGCTAACGGGGTGCGGACGGCGCGGGTATATACGTGAATTAATTAGATAATAATCAAGAATTAATTAGATAATAATCAACGGAGGACAGATGGCCGGATAATTGACAACAAAAGCTGCGGGACCTTGCTACTTTTTCAGATCTGAACTAATCTCACCTGGAGTTATTATTTAGTCGGACCCATTTTATTTTCAACGCTATTTGCAGCCGGGTGCCCTTCAACGCGCCGCCGCCGCCGCCGCCACTAACATAAATGCAAGAATGGAGTTTCTGCCACCGCTGTCGTCTCCGTCGGCGGTGTGACTTGTACATGTGTATACGTATTGGTATGTATCCTCCTCCATATAAACCATAATACGGATTTCCTTGTTTTGTTTTTTATCTAGCTTTCGTCCAATCTGGACACTACTTTCTGATTTGAACTCGCATGATTTTTATTTTCTTGGCGTGTCGTTTGGCCGCGCCGGCGGCAATGATAGCTATCCGCACATCTCTACCACCATATACCAGGCAAGTATCAAGAAAGATCATCGTTCAGACGTCAACACATGCCAGATGCGGCAAGCCAACAGCTAATCATCCGTAATACGGCCGTGCACTTTCTTTGCCGGCCCTCGCCGCCGTTATAGCAAGTGAGGAGATAGAGAAACAATGTGGCAGAGATAAGTGCATACACTGAAGACAGGCTTTGCAAAGATGCATATATGCTGAAGAAGAAATCAGAGTTTGTTTATATAGCGGTTGAAGATGGCAATTCAGAGTATAGGTGCAGGATCGTTGAATAAATTTCAATATTTAAGACTGCTCAAGATATTTTTTTCCATCAATATTTGTATACAGATTTGGCTATTGAAAGTTTGACTTTATTTTGTCTCATATGTCTAATTGTTTTGCTTTAAAAAATGGAATTAAAAGTATATACTGTTCCACAACGTGGTAATCGTGTATATGGTCATACTCACGTATAAACTTGGTAATCGTGTATATGGTCATACTCACGTATAAACTTTTGTATACAACAATACTCAAATCTGATTCGTGTATCTGGTCATACTCACATCTGAAACTTGGTATATAAGGATACTATAAATTTGAATTTGAATTATATGTACATGCATACTACTGCATTCAGTATGTATGCATGCATATACTCGGTTAGTTCTTTTTTAGAAAGTAACCATACATACCCTATTTATGGAAAAGTACGCTTACAGACTCTAGAAAGTAGCGTATGTGAGCATACTGTTTCTCACTAATTAACAAAAAATTAAGATATGCCTACATACTCAGAAAGTGTGCGTGTGTGAGCATACTTTAATCAATATACTAGTCTGATCTCTAAATAATAAAAAATAGTACTATATATACATGCTCCATAAGCGTATGTAGCCATAGTAAATTTTAAAAGCTTGGCAGTATATCTGTAAATGCAGCTCGCAGATGCATGCATGCACGACCACACATCACGATTTCAAAAAAATTTAAACATAATACACCCAACCCACCGTACGGCTGGCAAGCTAGAATAATTAAGGCACCGGATTAAAGCACCGTTAGGAGTAGATACTCCCGGGAGTACAGAAAACTCACCCTATATATATATATATATATATATATATATATATATATATATATATATATATATATATATATATATATATATATATATAAAAGTATAGGAAATTCCATCCTACTCCTAGGGAGTAGTTACTTCCATGTTAATATCTCTAGATTTAAGATGTATATGACCAAATGAAGTATATGTACACGAAGTATATAATCATACTAGACCATCTATGGTAGTATATATGTCAAGTATGCATGCATACATAGAGTATATGGTTATACTTGTTTTATATACTACGATCAGTGGCATTTTCGTAATATATTAAAAAGTATGGGTTCCTTTAAAATTTTTTTCACGTAGAAAGATTTGAAGTATCTTAGAATGAGTATATAAACATACTCAAAGTGATAAACAAGTATAAACATATACGCAATATATTGTTTTGAAGATGGGAGTAACTATATATATATATATATATATATATATATATATATATATATATATATATATATATGATGTTTGTGATATATAATTGTGAAATATTAGCAGTTTTTAGATGGAAATATAAAAATAAAATCAGTTTGTAAACACCTTTGCCAAGTGCATTTACTAAGGCACTCGGCAAAACTGGCAATTGTAGTTTGCCGAGAGCTGCCCCAAGCCCTAGGTAAAGTTTTTTTTTTACCTTTTTTCCTTTTTCTCAAAGAATTCTTTTTGCCGAGGGTGCCTCTCGGTAAAGATTTTTCTTTTTTAAAAAATAATGCCCTTTGCCGAGGGCGGCTCTCAGCAAAGAAGCCGTGGCGTTACTGCTGCCGTGACGGCGGTAAGGCTTTGCCGAGGCGCCCGCGCCCTCGTTAGAGTCATCGCCGTGTGGGAGACCCCAGACTCTCGGCAACGATGCCTTTGCCGTGAAGATCTTGCCGAGAGCTCGTTGCCGAGAGTAGCACTCGGCAAAGGCTTTGCCGAGCTCCGGTGCCTTTGCCGAGTGCTTGGGGCGCTCGGCAAAGAAAATGCCTCCCGTAGTGTTGGTGGGGCTGTTCCTGAGCCACAGCAGGTGGAACTCGGTCACCGGGGCGGCGGCCGCCGGCGTGCCGCTCCTGGCGTGGCCCCACGGTGGCGACCACCGCGTGAACGCCATGGTGGTGGTGAGCGCCGGCGTTGGCGTGCGGATGGAGCACTGGAGCTGGGACGGCGAGGACTGGCTGGTGACCGGGGACGAGATCGGGAAGAAGATCGAGGAGGTCATGTCCGACGCCACGGTCAGGGCGAGGGCGACCAGGGTCGGCGTGGAGGCGGCCAAGGCCGTCGCCGAAGGCGGCAGCAGCTACCGGAGCATGCAGGAGTTCGTTCGCAGCCTCAAAGCACACTCCGGCGCCCCTGCTTCGGCTTGATTCTGTCTTGTCTTTCTCGGTGCTCCGGTGATGTCCATGTATTTCCACAAATTTGTGCGTCCTAACGAGGTATACTTTCCAGACTCGTGGGACTTCTGTGATGTCATTGTTTTGTGGCGTGGTGTGGCGGCAACCAGAACAGGTGCTTTACTCGTGAGCTGTTTATTTATGTTGTACAATCGCGCACCTAAGCATCAAGAATAAGATTGGCACATGTCATAATATAATAATAAATCTATTTTAAATTACAGTTTATTTGATTTTTTTAGCTTGAAATTTAACAACTCGTCTTATTTAAAAAATTATGCAGAATATTACTTCTTTTGTTGTGGCATGTTTTATTAATAATTTTTTTAAGAATAAGTTCAATTTGATTATGGATTTTTAAAAACAAATGGCCAAACATAGGATTAAAAAGTCAAACGAGTGGTCAAACAATGTATTATACTCCATCCACTCTAAGTTATGAGACCCCTTGGCTTTTTTCAATACATTGTTATCTTATATATCTAAACATAATATAGATTTAACTACATAGAAAAAAATATTTGTGTATATGTATCCAGAAAAATCAAATATCTTATAATTCTATATAAAAATCAAAATATCTTATAATTTTGTATAGAGGAAGCATCATTGTTGTATTTTTTATCAACCATTTACACTACCCTACCATACCTTTTTCCAAAATTATTCATACTCCTTGATGCCATTATTTCAGCGGTCGCTATGGTATCAACTTCTTAATTAAGAGCAACTCAAGTAAGGCGGCAGCAGCTACCGGAGCATGCAGGAGTTCGTTCGCAGCCTCAAAGCACAGTCCGGCGCCCCTGCTTCTGCCTGATTCTGTCAGTCGTTCTTGGGGCTCCTTTGATGTCCGTTTGTTTCCACAGCCACAGATTTGTGATTCCTAATAACGATTAACGAGGTACCTTCCAGACTCGTGGGACTCTTGTGATGTCCTTTTTTTTTTTTTTTTTTTTGAGTGCCGTGTTGTGGCGAACCAGAACAGAACAGGTGCTTTACTCGTAAGCTGTTTATGTATATGCTGTACAATCGCGCACCTAAGCATCAAGAATATGTGTGCTGCATATCGTAACATAATATTAACTCCGTTTCAAACTACGGTTCGTTTAACATTTTAGCCCTAAGCTTCACTACTTGTCTTATTTAAAAATGTATACAAAATATAACTTCTTTTATTGTGGCATGGTTTATTAATAAAAAAGTTCTTCAAGAATTACTTGAACTTGACTATGTTTCCACTTTGCACAAACTTTTTAAATAAGACAAGTAGTCAAATTTATAGGATAAAAAATTCAACAAATTATAATTTAGAACAGAGGCCTTCCACTATCAATTATAAGACCCTTTGACTTTTTTTTAATACATTGTTTCTTATATATCTAAGCATTGTTTTCTATCTCTATTACTAGTAGGATGCCCCGCGCGTTGCTGCGGGTATGAAGTAAAAATGTAAGAAGTTTATAATGATCGATACTATGAATTAATAGATACATATATATGGATGTAGTAAGTCAATTGCGGAGGTTGTATCCATTGACATGGTATAGATTATTTGAACTGGGCATCACCTAAATCTCATCTATACGCATGTTTTGGAGGACCACATGTAATCCGTGTGATATGCAGTTTTGCTAGATTTTTGCTTACAAAGGGTTTTTGCTTAGAAACGGTTTAAATTTTTGCAAAAAAGTTATCGAAATATATTCATGTGGGGTCTTGTTTTGAAGAGTTTACTGCGAGAAACACCATGGTGCAATTGAATTTTAATTACGATACTTGGTTTAGGTGCTACGACTTTTTTTCTATTTCAAAAGAAATAGCTAGTGGGAGATAAATGAGCCTTAGTGGAGGTAACTCCCCTGATGATGTCAGCTGACATCATTCTTGAGCTTCCAACCAATCAGGATCAAGAGAATAGGCTAGAGAGGGTTTAAAAATATAGGAGTTATAGATATGACTTGTCCTCTCGCTTAAATGCTGACATGACAGTCTAATTAATAAGAAAAGTGAGAACAAATATTGCACATTCAAATGGCAGTCCAAACAGAGAATTAATGATGACTTCTATCTCTATTGAAAAATTTGTCACCTCAGAAAAATACTAACGTGGCAGTATAATTAATGAGGAAAGAGAAAAAAAGAGATGAAACGGTTTCTTCCAGCGCAGAGAATTGCAATTTTGGCGATGGGAGGAAACCAGCAGTTTCTAGGTGGGATCTGCCATGGGCGGTCCCTGCGCTCACTCGTCAGACGCAGCACGTGCATGCCTGCGACGCCTCGCCCGCCCACCAGTCCCTCCGGCGCAACCCCACACACCCGTTGCACGCTCGACTGGGTTGTCACACGTGCTTTGCTTGCGCTGTCGCGCGCACGCCTGCTTGCCGGCGCTTGCTCGCCGCTGCGAACTTGCCCCAAACGCTGCGCGTGCTTCGCTGCGCCACCCGGCACACCCGCTGGCGGCGCGTGCTCCCTTGCACCGCCGTGGCCCGCCCTCCGACTACCACGCCAGATCGCCCTCGTTGCTGCATGCACGGAGGAGATGGTGGAGGAAGAGATAAGGGAGAGAGAAAAAGATCACATTTATTACGCGAATCACCTAACATTGTAGAGCATCTTGAACGGTTCCTAATCTCAGGTTATCATCTTTATTTTTTTTAAAAAAACAGAAAAACTTTCTTCAACAGTTTCCCCGTTCCAGGTTATCATTTATCCCAAGTTAGAAAAAAAAGCATCCGCGTGCGTATATATGCGTGCTTGATTCCACGCGCGCATCCGTCCATATTAAAAGAGGTATAAGGGTATAAACATAATTTTGTTTCAGCCTCAGGATTGCTGATGTAAGATTTTAAGAGGTGAAAGAACATAAACATAATTTTATTTCTGTCTCAGGGTTCCAGTTTGATCTGTATTTAGCAAGTGAATTATGCTAAACTATTGGAGAAAGACTCTTTTTTCACTTACCATATATTTTAGAGAGTTGTCAAATCATAAGATTTGCCAAGTGAATTTTGGCAAACTCTTGGAGATGCTCTAAAGATAGTATTTTTTTTGCTGATGTAGTTGCTATGAAAATTGCACATAGTTTCAATTGCTGGGACTACTCTTATATGATTTGATTTGATATATTGTTGTGTTCTACCAGACTAATTAATACTATTTGGTCATTCCTCCGTCCAAAAATAATATAATTCCTAGTACTATAATATAATAAAGTATCTTAAATGGGACTACCATACTACTACCAACTAGGAGTACTACATAATATAAGACTACCCAACAACTATATAGAGAGGCTACCAACTATTGTACTCCTCTCGTTCCAGAAACATGTAATTACGGGTTACATGCCAAATAAAATAGTCTATGTTTGATTAAGTTTCTAGCGAATATTATTCGTATTTATGACTTCAAATTAATTTATTATAAAATACATTTCGTAATTAATCTAATTGTATTTATTTGACATTAAAAAATTTATAGTTTTTTATCTATAATTAATCAAACTTGGTACACTAAAATATACTACTGCACTAGAATTACATGTTTTCTGGAATAAAGGAAGTACTATGGGGGTGTTTGGATGGACATGGTAAAAGTTTTGTCATGTCCCATGAGTCATTGGATACATGCATGGAGTATTAAATATCGATTAAAAAATAACTAATTATACAGCTTGTGGTTTTTTTATGAGGCAAATCTTTTAATCCTAATTAGTCCATAATTAACAATATAGTGCTACAGTAAATATATGTTAATGATGGATTACTTATACTGACTAGTCCATAATTTTTGTCTCGTTGTATTCTGATTACTTCTGTAATTAGTTTTTTATTGGAATCAAAACGCCCTCTCCGATATTGCTCGGACATTTGAATATGAGGCAAAACTTTTATCACTGTATCGTCCAAACACCGTCTATATAATGCCATACAGCTACCACTACGGACACATCATTCCATCGCCACCTCACCCGGCCGGGTCACAGTGCACCACTGCACAACCAACCAAAGCAAACGTTCAACCACATGGCCTCGTCGGCAACGAAGGAGAGAGAGCTGGACGGCAGCGCACGGCCGCATGTGATGTTCATCCCGAGCGCCGGCATGGGCCACCTCCTCCCGTTCTTCCGCTTCATCGGAGCTCTCGCGGGGCACGACGACGTCGACATCTCCGTGGTGACCGTTCTTCCTACGGTCTCCGCCGCCGAGGCCAACCACTTCACCGGCCTCTTCGCTTCCTTCCCCACGTCCGCCGCGTCGACTTCGACCTCCTGCCGTTCGACGCGTCCGAGCTCCCAGGCCACGAGCGCGACCCGTTCTTCGTCCGATGGGAGGCGCTGCGCCGCTCAGCGCACCTCCTCGGCCCGCTCATCGCCGGCACCGCCCCGCGTGTCTCGGCCGTCATCACGGACGTGACCCTGAGCTCCCACGTCATCCCCATCGCCAAGAAGCTCGGCGTACCGTGCCATGTCCTCTTCATCTCCTGCGCCACCATGCTCTCCCTCAACGCCTACACCCCACTACACCTCGACAAGAAGAAGAAGGCCAGCGAGCAGCTGGGCCCTGGCGTCGGCGACGTCGACATCCCCGGCGTGCGTCGCATTCCGCAATCTTGTCTCCCGCAAGCGCTGATGGACCTCAACCATCTCTTTACCAAGCAGTTCGTCGACAACGGCCGCGAGAACGTCCACGCCGACGGCTTTCTGGTCAACACGTTCGACTTCTTGGAGCCGGTGGCGCTCGCCGCCCTGAGAGACGGCAAGGTCGTGCCGGGGTTCCCGCCGGTGTACGCCATCGGCCCGCTCAGGTCGTCGCACACCACGCCAGCTGATGTCGAGAAGGAAGCCGAGGCAACGACGGGCTCCCCGGTAACCTGGCTTGACCAGCAGCCGGCGAGGTCGGTGGTGTACGTGGCGTTCGGCAACCGCAGCGCCGCGAGCCGTGAGCAGAACAGGGAGATCGCCGCCGGGCTGGAGTCCAGCGGCTGCCGGTTCCTCTGGGTGCTCAAGACGACGAAGGTGGACAGGGACGACAGCGCCGAGCTGACGGACGTGCTCGGCGAGGGGTTCCTGGAGCGCGTCCAGGGGCGCGGCATGGTAACCAAGGCGTGGGTGGACCAGGAGGCGCTGCTGAAGCACCCATCGGTGGGGCTGTATCTAAGCCACAGCGGGTGGAACTCGGTGACAGAGGCGGCCGCCGCCGGCGTGCCGCTCCTGGCGTGGCCGCGCGGCGGCGACCACCGCGTGAACGCCATGGTGGTGGTGAGCGCCGGCGTTGGCGTGTGGATGGAGCACTGGAGCTGGGACGGGGAGGACTGGCTGGTGACCGGCGATGAGATCGGGAAGAAGATCAAGGAGGTCATGTCCGACGCCACGGTCAGGGCGAGGGCGACCAGGGTCGGCGAGGAGGCGGCCAAGGCCGTCGCCGAGGGCGGCAGCAGCTACCGGAGCATGCAGGAGTTCGTTCGCAGTCTCAAAGCACACTCCGGCGCCCCTGCTTCGGCGTGATTCTGTCTGCCTTTCTCGGGGTGATGTCCATGTACTATATTGTATTTCCACAAATTTGTGCGTCCTAATGAGGTACCATCCAGACTCGTGGGACTGCTGTGATGTCGCTGTCGAGTGGCAGGTTGTGGCAGTAACCAGAACAGGTGCTTTACTCGTGAGCTGTTTATGTATGCTGTACAATCGCGCACCTAAGCATCATGAATAAGTGTGGCACATGTTGTAATATAATAATAAATTCGTTTTATTTGAGTTTTTTACTTCAAGTTTGAACACTCGTCTTATTTAAAAAATTGTACAAAATATTACTGCTTTTGTTGTGGCATGTTTTATCAATAAAAGTTTTTAAGCATGAGTTCAATTTGATTATGATTTTTTTACAATGAGTGGTCAAACTTAGAATTAAAAAGTCAAACGAGTGGACAAATAATGTATTATACTCTCTCCACTTTAACAGGGTGTTCGGCTGGTCATATAAGCCGGCTAATAAGACAAGTAAGCTGGTTTACTGTAAGAGAAAAATATTGTTCAAATAGCTGATAAGCTCGGCTGATCAGACAAGCGAACATGACCAGTTATAAGAAACCTTGGCTTTTTTTTCAATACACTAGGTAAATGCCCGTGCGTTGCAACGGGAACATATAACATCACAATAATATACGTATGAGCGTCTATTATATTGTTACCTAAAATAGATATTGTAATTGTGATGTTTCAAACATCAATATTATGTAAGTTTTCAAAAAAGATAGATAGTTATTAAAATATAACTCCAATTTTTTATATGATCAATAATATGTCAGCAAGCCATACATTATTGGGGATTAGGGAAGTTGCCGACCGGTGGCTAGGTGTGGAGCTTAGGATAGCCATTGCGCTGGCCATGCTGGGTAGTGTTCACGGCGTGCGTGGTGCGTGGATGCACGTGGCGGCATCGGCTTCGACCAAGTGGAGATGAAGGCAAGCATGGGAAAGGAAAGAGAGGGACGAGATGAGTGTGGGGCTCGTGTAGGCCATTTAGCACCGCACACGGGGTCGGGTGCCGGGTAGCTGAGACGTCAGGGCAGGGTGGCCGCACAGGCTCTCCCCCGACAAACAGACTGGTGGTGGCCTCTTCTGTTGTTGTCAAGATCCGAAAGAGGAGAAAACGTCGAGGTGGTTCAAACCTTGATGCCGATTGCTTGTTGTCCGTTGGTCGTGGACGTCAGTGCGAAAGAGCGAGCCTTGTGGTGGTCGTGGAGGGTGAATCCCCGGTGCGCCATCGGCAGGCCTTGCGATGGTGGCGGTGCCCAGTAAGCAATGAGAAGAGGCAGTGGCGCGTGCAAGCACGTGGCGAGGTTAGTCCAGATGTTCGGCTGGTTATATAAGCCGGCTGATAAGACAAACTAGCTGGTTTGCTGTGGAATAAAAATACTGTTAAGAGCACTCTCTTTTCTCTAGCTTGGGCAGCTGTTCCGCAGGCAAGCACAGCAAGCAGAGTGCGCAGGGCAGTGGGCACTGCGGCAGCAGCAGAAGTGCGCCCTGCCCTCTCTCCCCTCCCCTCTCTTTCTCATTCATGAGAGCAGGGTGCATGCGGGCACAGTGTGGCAGATGCTGTATGCATGCCGCCTGCTGCTGCCGCCTGCCGCGCACATCCATTACGCAGCATGTCTTGGGGAGCGAGCACAAGGACGTCAGGTCCACCACGCGGAGAGCGTGCCAGCGTCGGAGGGAAGCCAGGGAGCCAGCAAGCTACCGCACGCCTATGGATGAAAACGGATCGGATACGCACGGATATCACTGATACCACATTTGTTTTCATATTTTTATCCGGATTCGGATTCGAACACGGATAATGTCATCCATGTCGGATAGGATACGATTGGGTATCGACATCATAAATATGCGATTTGAGTATTCGGATACGAATACGGTACCGGATGTTAAATATCCGGACCCGGATACGGATAGATATAAACCCATCTAAACGAATTCGGTCGAACGGACGGTCGGATAAATATCCGTACCATTTTCATCCATACGCACGCCTGTGGACGATTGTTGTCCAGTTTTAGTGGTAGAGATAATATGGATTTCACTACATGGAAAAAAAATATGTATATGTATCCAGAAAAATGAAATATCTTATAATCTTTTAAAAAATAAAAATATATTATAATTTTGACAGAGGAAGCATCATTGTATTTTTATCAACCATTCACTACCCTATCATACCTTTTTTTCTTTTTCTATAAGTATGCATACTCCTAGATGCCATAATTTCAGCGGTCCCTATGGTATCAACTTCTTAATTAAGAGCAACTCAAGTAAGGCCTTCAAACATGACCTAAACCAAAATTTAAGAGTCTAACATAAAATCATTGCTTTAATAGGGCTCCTACTTAGGCCACTAAAACAGTGAAGCCTTAGTCTGAGTTCCCTGCATCCACCTTGGCCTACAGCAACTATTGATGGCCTCGAATGGACCTGTGGTCTAGTGGTAAGACACTATTATTTTTTGAATTTGTTCAGAATTTATTAAGGTTATGTATAATTTGCTTTTTGCCGTTTGTCGGAAAAGTTGCCACACATCTGCATATCCCAACAAGCCTACAGAGGTAACGAGCCAAGTTTTTCTGTGTCCAATCCCTATCTACACTGATGTGTGTTTGCCATCAAGTATGTCACCGTCTGCTCGGACTAGGACCTGCGAGGCCTCCTTAATAATAATATAGGAAAATGGGCCCCGATGGTTGGCACGGAGCTCCGCCTGGTGATGTCAGGATTGAAAAATGATGGGCTAGCGGCACGAGATGCTAGGCTTGCATCAACAAAAAGTACAGACAAGAAAACTACACGATTTGCCTTTTCATCCAGTAAGCAAAATCAAACTAGGCGCTGTGGCACATGATTTCATATTTGAGAAAAGTGTAGAGAGAAAAATGAAGGAGGATAGATGGAAGGAAACAGAGGCGCTTAAATAAGAGGCCAAACTTGCACTCGAGAAGGATAGTTTCATTTAGGAACAGGAAAAACGATCATGTTTTGTGATCTCAATACTTTTAGAGCCTAATATGAGGACTTTTGTGTTGGCAATCACGGCATAAATTGCTTCTTCGAAGATGATGGCTGCCCTTAATGTGGTCGATATGGTAATAGTAGATTTGGGAGTTGTGGTGGTGCTAGCGGTAGAGAAGCCAAACGGAGTCGACATAAGTAGTTCTTTATCCGGAAGGAATGTGCGGTGCGGCCTCCCAGCGCTTCATCTACTGTTCATACAGGGCCCACCGCTATTCACGTGGCCCCGCATATATAGTTCAATTTTATTTTTATTTTTTTATTTTTTATCAGCTTCGTTTTTTTTCTCTCTTTAAACCGGCGCACTGACATCTAATCCATCGCACGATCATCACATAACTGTTAAGAAAAGTCATCCGTATGTATAGGAAGAATTTACTATACCGGACTCCTCCATGCGTCTATCTTGTTGTCGCTGCTAGCCGTCCTATTGTGCCACCATATTTAAAAGAGGATATATTGTCTTGAAAAGCAAAAGACTATCCAGTGTAAAATTCACTAGCTTCTACCATTCGATCATGTATTTTCCTAACTTTATGTCAATCGTTCTTAGAGATAACCTTCAGTAGTTATTACTGTCTTTTTACATGCAGATGTGTATATATACCTAAAAAAAACACAACCATATACACAGCTTTAGGCCTATTACCGCTACAAACGAACGAGCCTTCAAAATGACAGTTCACCACAACGCATAAGCGCTACCACCAACTGCACGTGCGGCATCGCGCGCGTACCCTCCTAGTTGGATATAAGTGCCCTATACTAGCCGCAAATTTTTTGTGTGTGTATATATATATAAGCTTATAACAACCATCTAAACTATTTGAACTATTTATGGTGAGCGCATCAACAACAATCTCTCTTTAGGTGAAATATTTGCTATCATTTATTTTAAAATATGGGGGATTCCCCATTTCCATTCTTCGAACGGAAATACCGAGATATTACATAGTTTGAAGGAGACAGTTTACAGCACTGCATTATTTAAGCATCAGCTCAAGAGGCACCTGATAAGGCTGATCAACCTAGCAAACAGCTTAAAGACAGCAGCAACCACTACTACACAAACATTAATGGCGGCAGTCAAAATGGATTAGCCGTGGTGATTTTTGCAAAAGCTACAGTGCAAAAGGTTACGGTTCGTGATTAACCGAGGCGGCTGCTCTGACAACCACAATTAATCACATAAAAAACAAAAGAACCAAAAACTCACGACAAGCCCAGCGAGCTCTTCAATGGGCCTGCCAAGCCCATCCCCGCGGCTATGGATGAAAACGGATCGGATACGGACGGATATCACTGACACCATATTTGTTTTCATATTTCTATCCGGATTCGGATTCGAATACGGATAGTGTCATCCATACCGGATAGGATACGATTGGACATCGACATCATAAATATGCGATTTAAGTAGTCGGATACGGATACGGTACCAGATGTTGAATATCCGGAACCGGATACGGACAGATCTAAACCTCTCTAAATGAATTCGATCGAACGGACGGTCGGATAAATATGCGTACCATTTTCATCCATACCCGCGGCGCCGCTCTGCTCGCCGAGCCGGACGGCATTCAATCTGGTGACCGTTCACCGGATCTGGCTGCCACACGCAGCGCGCCGGCGAAAGTAGGAGAGAGAGGGCACTGCACGCCAGGCGCCAACGGGCCGCACGCCGTTGCGCCTCCACTCTGCGCGCCAGGCCTCACAGCAACGCCGGCCCATGCACCGAGCGCCATGCGCCTCCGCGCCACGCACAGGCCGCTGGTCCGCGCGCAGGTAGCTGCCACGATGCCGTGCCTCTGCACGAGGCCCCGCCGCTGGGGCGTTGCCACGTCTCCTCACTGCATGCTGGCCACCTCCACGTTCCTACGAGGGAGACGGAGAGGAGCACCAGAGGGAGGGAGAGCAGCTCTAGAGGAAGAGGGAGCCGCACTGCGTAGCTTGTCTGAGAAGGACGGGTGAGGAATAAGAAACTCTACTAGCAAAAATGTCCGTGCGTTGCAACGGGAAAAGCTATAACATTCTCAAGCTATATTGCATATGTCCTGTAACACAAGCAAAGCATATAACTTGCAACACGAATAAAATGGGTGGCAGCCGAGCTAATGAGGGCTGCGTAGCTGCCGACGAAGGTGTTGTTATATTATCAGCTACTTGAGGCTTGCTAGCTGCTAGTGAAGGTGGCGTTACAGTATATCATCAGCTACTTAAGGGCTACAAAGCTGCCAATGAAAGCGGTGTTATATTATCAGCTACTGTCTAGCAGAACAGGGATACTACTTCCTTTTAAATCAGAGCAGAGTTGCCACATCCATTGGTCAAAACCCAACACGTCTAAGATAGGCATGATGGCACTTGAATTCAATTTTTTTGATCCGATGGCCACATAGGGCGGATGTAATACTATGGGACCACTTTTTGCAGGGACCACTTTTTACCATGTGATGTCTGTATGGAAGAGAAGTCATCCAGACTGGAGGAGTGTATGACGATTATTGGAGCCGAGATTAGATCAAGTAAAAAATGGATGTAAATTAGGATGCAGAGAAATTTTACCTTTTTACTATACTTTTTATTAAACGCACCCCTGCATCATAATAAAATCCAATACATATAGGAATCATATTTTATATTATCGCTAGACGAGAGTTGTACTAACTTATATTAGCACATGCTATGAGTCATGGTTACATATGAGATACATGGCCATGATCCAATACATATTGAAATCTGACCTTTCATCCATCATGGCTAAACGCAAGTTGTTCTAACTCTTATGGGATGGATCATAAGTATTGGTGAAGTAACAAAGCAGGACATACTCGTCCCTGTCAAGTAAAATGAGAGATATGAAGGCTATGATCCAATATGTATCGGAATATGACATTTTATCCATTATAGTTAGACCCAAGCTATTCTAACTTGTATGGGATGTATGGGATGAGTCATAAGTACCGGCCAAGTAAAAAAAAAACACAACATGCTCTCTACTGTCAAATAAATACTACTAAATTTTAGCTCTTAGATACAAATAACGGTCTGCTAAAGATTTTATTTCATGGTTTGCTTATTCTTACAAGAAATTAACTTTATTTCCTTTTTTGGTCTGGCCTAGATGTTAGGAAAAAAAGAAGATACTTAGAGATAAAAAGAAAAGTGGTAAACGAAGAAACCTGAGACCCATCCCTACCAGAGGCAACCGGCCAAGTGCCAAAAAGAGCCGAAACAAAGAAAAAGAAAGAAAGAAAAAAAGCAAACACCCCTATGAGCGTGGCGTGTGGGCTAAGAGTTAAAAAACAAAATGAACATGAGCAGGCAACATTCCATCGGTCGAGTCGAGCCTGGTGATATGGGCCGACGTGGGTACAGACGCGAGACATATTCCGTATCTATTTTTCGGTATATATGTTCCAGTGTTAGTTCCGGATCAGTTTGGACAGCAAAACAAAATCTGAACCGGTGATTAGGCCAGACCAAAAAAGGACGACCAAAAAAAGAGGGAGAGATAGAAGGTATAGATATAGTCTAAACGGAATTGGATCGATCTCTTAGTTGGACAAAAAAAGAAGTGGACGAAAGAAGAGGTGGACGAAAAAACTTGGCTGAAAGTTTAGGTATAGATTTATTATTAGGTATAGATATAGATATAGATATAGATCTAAGTGTATACTCCAGTAACAGGCCTTCTGGGCTTTTTCATGGGTCGTGCCGCCAGCGAAAATGGACTTTAGGTGACAATTATTTTTTAACCACAACTGTTAATAGATTTTACGAGGCTGTTATTTGTGACCACCACAGGTAATAAGAACGACTGCCACATTAAATCTCGAGGTATTTTACATGGCGGTTGAATTTTTGACCACCACGGTTAATAAAAGATTAACAACTCATAAAATTATTTTTGTAGAACTCGTAAAATTATTTTTGTACTAGTGAGCAAAAGACAAGCTAAGAGTTTCCTAGCTTAAATCCTACGATAAGGACGGGGAGACATGAAGGCACAAAGAAAGCAGCCACCACAATAGCAGTTAACAGTACATTTTTTTTTTTCAAAACAAACGTGGGGAGAGCTTCCCCACTAAACTTTCATTCATGAAAGGAAGTTAACAGTACATCTCATAGAAACATCAGACCCAGCCTTAGCACTGAAGAGAAAAGACATTCAGGCCGTGTTTCTAGCAGCACTATGCTTTTGGGTCATCGTCTTCAGCATCCTTCATGATCGGCAACAAGAAAGATATATATGAGCAACGGGCCGGTACGGCCTGACATGGCACGGGCCCGTGTTAGGCACGGCCCGAAAGGGTACAGCATGATTTGGCCCTCCGGGCCATCGGGTCGTGCCGCTACAGTCCTATGTGCTTGGTCGACGGCCCAGGCACGGTCCTACGGGCCAATTTTCGTGCCGGGTTGGCACGAAAAGCACAGCCCAAACGGCCAGCACGCGGCCCACTAGGAAGGGAGGCGATGGAACAAGAGGGCGTCATCGTGGCCATTGGCAGGACTCGGGGTTGTAGAGGTGACGCCGGATCCGTGGATGCAAGGACGTGGAGGAGGCAGCCGTCCGGCGCGGCTCGAGCGCTCGAACCACTGCCGCGTGCTACAAGTAGGTTGGTGCCGCCGCTCATGGCTAAGGTGCTGGCCACCGCCGCTCGTGGCTGGCATGCTCGAAGCAGGCCGCGCGCAGCCACTCGCGGTTGGGGGAGGACGCACTCGATGGCTGGCCGCGTGCGGGTGTGGTCCGTGTGGAGGAGGGCCTGGCCACCGGCCAGTGTTGTGGGGCGCCGAGGAGGAGGCGAGCTCGCCGGTGACGCGCTAGGGGCATGGAGGAGGCGGCGACGATTGTGATGCTGAGGAGCGAGGCGAACAGCTGTGGCGGGGTGGGAAGGGGATGAGCGAGGCGGACGGCTCCGGGCTGGGTTAGAAGGGGAATAGCGAGGCGGTTGCGGCGCAGTGAGAATAGCCGAGTTAGTCAATAGTCCATTTAGGGATAGCAATGGGATTGGTATACAGGCCTCTAACGGGCCTTATCAGGCCGCTGCTATTTTTTCGTACCGTGCCGGCCCGTTGGCTAGAGGGGCGGACCAAGCACGGTCTAGTGCCTCACGCCGGGCCCCCCGGGCACGGTGGAGGCTGGGCCGTGCCATGTTTGGACCGGGCCAAAAACAGGTCTCGTGTCGGGCCTTCGGGCTGCGGGCTTTATGCACAAATATAGAGGAAGACATGTAATGCTTTGACGCCAGAATCTCCAACTATTTGCTATCATATGGGTATTGTCAAGGTTGAACTCTTTCCCCTATAGTTGTTTGTGTGTTATTGTGTGCACTGTATATTCCCAATGGAAATTAGTTGGATGCTATTTGTGGGTATACCAAATGCTATTTTAGTGTGTGCCTTCTAATTTTAAAGGAAAGTATGTCTTCATCTTGTTTCAATGTGACACTGTGTGTTCTGTATTGATATAGATATGGATGATGCCACTATATTGATGTATAATTAAAAAAATCCGTCTGTTGACACTCCATTTATTAACTAGATAGATTATGCAGAGTAAAAAATGTGAGGGAAGTCAAGAGAGAAATAGTAGTAGGGCCCTTGATTTCAAGGCCTTTACTGGAATTGAACACATTTTTTTAGCTAAAGGATAGAAACTATCCGGCTTCATCTACCCGCGGAAAGAATCAGACAAAATTATATTACAACAGGAAAATAAAAGAAAGAAACTGACGGAAAAAAATTACATCTCCAACAAGGAGCTCGAGTAGCCCTACGCGACAAACAGGCTTGCTCCATGATGTCAACTCCACTAGAATAAGATCACTAACGTGATAACAACTCCACTAGAATAAAATCACCAACGTCAAAGACAAAGCCGCCAAAAATACGTTTATCGACTAAAAGGTACTGAAAACGTTGGACACCGACCGCCATTGAATACTGGATGTTTTTTCCAAGTCAACAGCACAAAGCACTTGGTGCAGATGCAACCCTGCCCACCAAAAACCGAACTGTTACGCCATCGTTCACCACCTCCATCTTGAGATGTGCAACAAGGTAACACGTAATAGGAAATCCTGGTCCTGATGAACAACAAACTCGATGACGCGCTAGCTACGCCACTGTCGCTGCCCTGGAAAAGCCAGGCTAGGTTTTCACCCGGTATTGAATGCCCACGGGCACAACAACTTCAGCGATACTTTTGATAGGTTGCGTGCCACGCGCCGGTACCACCGCGCTGGCCCGGCGTAAGATGCCTAGCAAGGTTTTTCACCCAAACTGCCGCCCCATGAACCGCCGCCGAGTATTGGAACCGGTCGCCGTCCAGATCTAGATCCAGCCGCGGGGGGAGGAGGGTGTTGGCGACCAGATCCAGATCCAGCCACCGTCACCCAAGAAGCCCCAGCCGCAGGCGCTGCCCGCACGACTGTCTCAAGCCAGGAGCCGCCAGAACCACCCACCGGAGGACCAGATCCTCCTGTCTGGCCGGCCGCCGCAGCCGTCAATAGAGATGGATGAGGGGAGGAGGGAGAACAAGGAAGGGGAAAGGATGATGCTAAGGAAGGGAAGTGGGCCGCTGCCGCCGCGAACTGGGGAGGAGCGGCAAAGGCGGCCAGGGTGGCCCTCAGAGAGGCCCCAAGGGGCCGGGGCGGTGGGATCCCCCGTGTCGCCTAAAAGACGACGCGGGGGAGCATACAATGGCTTGATTGGTCATATGACTCATCTCACTGGGATTGAACACATGAAACAGGAGTGTCAAAATTAGCGTTCAAATTAGAAATTAATATGGTCCTAATAATTTTAGAGGGAGGTTTTCTCTGTAGAGGGCTCTGTTTAGACAGCTAGAGCATTACTTTGCTCTATTTTATATTAATTTTATTATGAATGCACTTATTTTGACCTTTTTTTCTTGTGATTCTATAGTTAAATAACTTTTTGCTTGGCTCATTGCAATATTCCATAAATTGTCTAGTAACTTTTTTTGAGCGGGATACATTCTTACAGTTGAGTGAAGAAGAGATCATTAACACTTTCATGGCTATTAGAAGGCGCAGGCCTGACAGGATGTAGTAATGACATATCGTTCTCCAATTACTATAGGTATCTAATATTTCAATTCTATGTCAACAAGGCTATACTCATGTATTTTATGAACTTTGTATGCCATTTTATCTTCAATTGCTTTTTGTCATTCATATACTTGTATGTGTATCGACATATTAAATTTATAGCGGTTAAAAAAATATTTAGATAATGGACCACCCTAAGTATAAATCCTGGCTACGCCACTACTTACAGTTATCTTTGTTAACATCGTAATCGAAAGAAAATAGGTGGGAGTGGTGGCTATTCTTTCCCCATCGTGTAATCACAAGTATCACAAGTTCACAAGTCACAACTATCCTACTGTACATGCATGTGGGTTATCGAAATAAACAAAAAAAATGCAGGTAGCTTAAAACAAAAGCCTGTGCATTTGTTGCTGTACGTATTTAATATTTGCGTCTAGACGATGTTTCTAGCTAGTGTACATTTTCCGGTGGCATGTCTTAGTAAGATGCCGACTTGCCATGTAGAACATGTCTGGTCCTGCCTCCAAAAGACTCATTGGTGACATTCAGCTGCCACGATGAAGATCTCTTTCATGTTTTGCAATAGAAGAAAGAAAATACTAAATCTCATCTATGTTATAGGCCTCCCGAAATCGATTTCAGCCGTGGCTCTCCACACGCTAGCAATCGATTCCGAGGGACGTTCCTGGTTTAGTTGTGCTGTCCAACTATAGAAAGGCATGTTTGTTCTCAAATCCATTGGGGTTAGAACTTAGAAGAGATGGAGAGGGATTCAATCCCCTACATAAAAGTCAAAATCCCTCTCTAACCCCTTCAATCTTCCATCAAACGAACAAGGCTGTAATGGGTTTTAATTTGGGAGGCAAGCTGGTTAGGCGCAGGAGGTGGCAGTGTGGACCGCCGCTGGCCGCGGGCATAGGAGGGCATTGGGTCCGAGGACATTAAGGAGGGGAATTGTGAGATAGCCCAGCTACGTTAGGTTAGCGCGATGGTGGCACAAGAGCTTGACGGAGTGGATGGTAGGTTGGCAAGGATAGGGGCTGGTTGGCTGCTGGTGGAGGCAAATTTGTATGAAACCAGCAAAAATGAAAAACATGTTGAGTCCCATGGTTAAAGATGTTTGGTGATAATTAGATTTGGATAAGACAGTTGTTGTACATCGTTACAAGGTTACGCCAACCTCAATGGAAAGTTCTACATCGTTACAAGGTTACGCCAACCTCAATGGAGAGTTTTATGAAGCTTTCTGAGTATTTGATATGCTAACATGGCACAAAATACTGATAAAGAGAGACAGTAAAAGTTTTGTGAGAGTAGAAACAGTAATGTGGATGAAACTCTTCTGATCTATTTCTAAAATCTGAGTCCGTTAGAAATAAGCCATAAAACCTCCACTAAGATTGTCCTTAAAGATGCCTGGTGATAATTGGATTTAGATAAGACAGTTGTCGTACATCGTCAAATAAGTTGATTTATGTGAGATTCACGTGTGCAAAGGGCTCATGGCCAAGTAATCATAAAAACTATGGAAGTTTTGCTTTCTCAAAATAAATTGGTTACACCGACACATGTGCACATATCTGGACGTGTTTGGTTGAGAACATAACACTTGAAATCAGACATCTAACGACGCTCCCGGATGCGGACACAGGAACAACAAGATAAGAAGGCGTCCCGGAGCGAGTACGTCAAAAGAAAGGCAATGAATTAAAGACAAACAGTGAGTACTATGACGAGGCACTGCAGCTTTGTTTGCTACTCCCTCCGTCCCTATTTAGATGTCGCCGTTCTTCTGAAGTTTGACTTAATTTATAGAAAATACGTATAATATTTATATTTTCAAATAATTTTATTAAAAAACTAGATCAAAAGATCTTTCCGATAATACTAATTATGATACTAATCGATGATATTTATTATTTATTAAAATTACAGCGATTTGTGTGCCGGAAAGAAAAGCGACAAAGATTTAGGGACGGAGGGAGTAGCTCCCTTCTTAAGTCTTCCAAAGGAGAGACCAGCGCCCATGTGGACGACGGCGACGGAACACCTTCCGTCGTGATTAAATGGATCCCATTATTCCACGTGCACACTCAAAACTCTGCACCTCTGCGCCTCTGCATGCTGGAACCTGTCCCCTCTAGTAGGCTCTTTATTTTGAACCTTTATAATATAAAATATTTCATTGTAAAAAAGTCAATATTTTCGAACAACTTTTGTTATGTATTCAGTTGCCTCACCTTGGAGATTTATATTTTGAAACAACATTTGCTGTCGGCTCTCTGTCGGTACCACAGCGGGAGCAAGCCAAACGTGCAACAGCTCGTCCACTCTGGCCCACAAACTTATTACCCTCCACAGAGCCGATAGCAGCCCTGTCGGCTTTTCCGCACGCTGATAGCGTTCTTAGACGATAGTCTTTCGTGTGGTAGGCGACCGGCCGGGAAGCTTGGTTTCAGTATGGATTATTCATTGTACGATTGAATTTGTCCTGGTTGCTTGGTTTCTTCTTATGACCATTGTTTCGGCTCTCATACTTATAGTCCTTTATATTTAGAAAGGTCCGACTCTATTGGTTGTAAGAGATCAGAGAGGAGTGGAAGTAATTGAAAGAGATTTTGACATGTAGAGGATTAGATCCTCTCAATACCCTCCACCGCCCTTGGTTTGAGGTGTAATGGAACAAGCGCCTTTAGGGGTAAGCATAATTGTGGCTGTGTTCACGTTAGCCTATCAAAAGAATTCAGGCACGATGTAGCCGGGAAGTGGCGGTGGATCGATGTCGATGGTCTAGCGTGGATTTTTTTGGCACAGGGGTTCATGTGTGATGGTCCAATAATTAGACTGGCCCCGCCGCGTCCATGATGGTTCCGAGTTAAACACAGCTCGTGAAATGCATTGCCCCTGGCAACAGCGGCCGCTAAGCTTGTCTGTGCATTCCTAGTGTTCTTGAGATTTGGAATGCCTGCAAACTATCTCAGCCAGCATCTTCTCCTTTTATTATCGCGAGGCCTGCTATGGCGTGAGAAACCAGTGCCGAGGCAATGCGTCAGAGCAGCTCTAGCGTGACGTCGTCTAATCGTGCATGCTGCATCTGTGAGGCAACGAGTACAAGTATACAACCATTTGATTCGTTTGCAAAGGAAGGAGCGCTGCGAGGAATACTTGTGCTTGGCGGATTACTACACGTAGCGGATGCTTGACATATTTCTGATCGTGTTCTTCATTGCCAGAGATACAAGCAATTCCGTCTGCGAAAGTAGCCCATGGCCCAAAATACAACAGCAATTAATTCTACAGCCCACCTATTGACATAATTTTAGTTCCACACCAGATAGGCCACACACAAACTTAGAGAATTTCCAATAGTTTTTCTTAAACCCGATCAGGTTCTAAATCTTCATTTGCAGAGCCGTGTGTGAATAAAAATCTCACTCTTTTATTTTCACCAATATCTTAGTGCACACTCTAGAGAGCCAACTTCACTCTTTTCTCTCTTTAGCTAGCGAGAAATCTGAAATAAAGGGTGACAATATTTAGAGATCCAATTTAAAAGCTAATGGAGGACTTCTTTTTTAATAAAGTTTCTATCCTATCAATAAGTAATGATGCAGATAAACTTGGAGTCACTCTTAGATAATATGCAGCAGAGGAAGGTCTAAAGGTTGGCTAGAAAATGAGGTATACGGTTTCAGATTGTTCTGGACCCAAAACAATGCAACTTTGAACACCTCCTAGGAAGACCCACCATTGACATGCACAACTGGTGTATCTTAGTATATCAACAAGGTCACTTAGAACATTGAAAAATCTCATCAAGATTGATGCTCGATAGCAGAGGGCCGGGTGGCAAAAGCTTGAGGTTGAAGAAGAGACGGTAGTATATATTGATTATTTATCAATTGCGCTTGTGTTGGACTACCTAAATCGACAATGACCTTGTAGTTAAATAGAGTCGATGATAGTTTTATCCTCCATGAAATCTGCATGTTCTCCACGCGATTAGACAAGTTCCCATCAAATTAGATTCAAAGTTGGACTCTGGCTACTAAACGGTTTTCCCAGCCAGCAACAAAGTTTTTGCCAAAACCATCCTACATGCTGTTGATTTCCCAGCCAACAATAAGGTTTCTGCCAGAAAACCATCCTAGGCCAGTTTTTCGAGCCTTTGACACATTAGTACACCAAAACCAACAACCAAGCCATCAAGGTCCCTCTGCAACCTTAGCCGTAGGACTCAGGAATACTGCTGACATTAGTCACGGGCTCCAAGACGACCGAGACAAACTAAAATCTGAAGGTCCAATCTCTACTAGTGTGAATTTAATTCCTGTTGGTCATATTTTTGCTTATATTTTCTTTTGTAATTCCTGGGATATTGATAGCCAGCCGACAATTGCTGAATCAATTTTACATGCATCATATTACTTGCAAACATGATCGTACATTGCAACTGTCCAACACATCTTAGAAGAAGACCAGAGATCATCACTGGACGCACGTTATCCTACCGTACCTTCATAAGTATGGGTTGCGGGTCCAGTTCATATAGGACATAGAGGGCACGAGGGTATTTTGGGGCTAAAACAAGACGGAGGGAAAAAAAAAATTCTTGATTTCACGGTGAAGCCGCTGAGAAAATATATCCTTCCATCACCCCCTTTGAATATTAGTCTGTGTAAAATAATGTTAAGGAAAAGTGAAACTGGCCAATTTTACATTGTCCATAGCCAAACTTTTGCTAATAAGCTAGTATAATCTCAACTAAACAAAGATTATTTCCATTGAAGTTTAGCAGGCAAAAGGTCTCCAGTGTAGTATCTACTGTCACCGCGGCGTACGACACTCAGCGGCACCTTGCTCCTCGTGTTAATCTCGATCGTCCACACCGTCTCATCCTCACCGACCGAGAAGTGGACGATGTCAGGATCATCGGAGCTAAGACGGGGTACTCCAGCGCCACACGCGGCAGGCGCCCATAGTTGGGGAGCTGCCAGAGTTCGTCGCAGTCGAGCACACCGTCCTTGATCCATGCCATTGTCTCCTCCGTCCTTAAGGCCAGCGTCCACGTCGTCACGTTGAAGGCGGAGCTGGAGCGCTCGCATGTGGTCCTGCCGGGGCCGCCGCAGCAGCAGCGGGGCGCAACGCGGACGAGCCTCACGGCGCTGGGGCCGGCGGCGGCTGTCAGAATTTTAGGCATTTTAACGAGTAATTTAATCCAGAAAACAACAACAATAAAAATGTTTATGACATCATACTGGAGTGCGTGTAATCCAGCAACATGAATATGAGCGTAGATGATGTTGACTATAAAGAAGATAGTAAGAAATCGAACGATTTCATACCCTGCAGCATCAAAGCCGTTCGCGCTAGTCGACATAGCGCTTTGCTGGTGTAGTCGTCCCCGCGATGCAGTGCAGTAGCGTAGCAGTGCCGATCCCGCGACCTTGCCGAGGACACCGGGAAGAAGACGTTGTAGCGGGATCACCAGGAAGAAGACGTTGCAGCGAGTAGTCGTGCCGCACCGCGACACTCCCCAAAAACATGATCGTCGGTCTCCACCCGAGCAGGTGAACTCGTCGCCGACGTGCGTTCCGGAGGCTCCTACTCTTCCAAAACTTGTGCGCGCAAGGTCTGGAACGGGGAGACTATTGAACAGCAAGAACTTTTGTTCTATTCTTCGAGACTTTTGGCATACGATGGCTTGGTATATATATACACCTATATCCTCCCTTCTGCCGCATGGATGGGAAGGCAAGCAAGTTCAGCGAATACCAGGAGGCAGGCAATAGAAACGATTCACTATCGTGTTGATTTGGAACGTTTCAACTCAAGTGAAAACAAAACTCCCGTATTTATTTGCCAACTAATTAAAGAGAAAGGAAGAGTTTCTTTGGTAACTCATGCACTCAATAATTCTAGTTGGCAAACTAATTCACGGTCATTTGTTGCCTGCATGCCTGCCTTCTTTAACTCATTGCATGCATGTTTTGTCTTCCTTGCGTCCACAGGCTGGCCGTCCGCCTGCCGTGCGTCTTGAACATGTAGCCCAACGTATGGTATTAAGCCAATATGAATATTTATTTAATATAAATCATAGAGTTTATTAATCATTAAATATATTATATGTTAAATCCATATAATATATCAACAATCCCCACCAAACTCTAGGATTCATAGAAAATAATCTCAAAACATTTTAAAACCATAGTTCTTTTGATATACCAGAGTTTCAACGGGGACTGTTAAGTTGAACACCCGTCTAGAACAAAAGGCTCCACTCACTCACAACTAAACAATGGACTATGTCTTGAATTGTCAATTTTGTGCGAAAATGAGCTTCACCAAAGTTTATATCATGGTACTAGGCTGCTACAAGCATCCCCTTTGTTTTGAAGCATATAAGTCACACTTCCCGTGCCTTTCATAAGTATCTAGAGATTACCCACATCTCATAGACTGTGACTAGCAAATGAACTTATATAGGTGTGTTCCTTCTAGGATGTTCTCGTAGGACAACATCCCCGCTTAAATTAAGCCACTCGGATCACATTAAGGTTTTATCCAACCTGCCATACAACATAGGAGAAACGGCACATCTCCAATGAGTTTGAGCTTTAAATAAGGGGTTTCTCCCTCAGGCAACCACTAGCTTGTTTCGCCATTCTAATTCACGGGATCTCCGATCACATAGAATAGGTTACCACTATGGTGTGACTTCAGACGGGTCTCAAGCCCAACTCCCTCGATGCACCTTCTATCACATTCCGTGATAGACTCTTGGTGAACTGATCTGCCAGATTTTTGGATGTGTTTACATAGTCCAATGCTATTACTCCGGAGTTTCTCAATTTTCTGATAGATTTTAACCGCCTTTTCACATGCCTAGTAGACTTCATGTTGTCCTTAGAACTGTTTACTTTAGTTATCACTGTCTGATTGTCACAGTTCATGCAAATAGCCGGTATTGGTTTCTCAACTACCGGTAAATCCATCAGGAGCTCACGAAGCCACTCAGCTTCAACTGTGGCAGTATCTAATGCTGTGAGTTCTGCTTCCATTGTTGACCTCGTTAAGATGGTCTGCTTGCAAGACTTCCAGGAAACAGCGCCACCTCCAAGTGAGAACACATACCCACTTGTGGCGTAAATCTCATCGACATCGATATCCGGTTGGCATCACAATAACCCTCAAAAGTACCCTTGGATACCCGGTATAGTGAATTCCATAGCTCATAGTCCCTTTTAGATAGCGCAAAACTCTTTCAAGAGCATGCCAATGATCATCTCCCGGATTTGACACAGACCGGCTCAATTTGCTCACAGCATAAGAGATGTCAGGCCTCGTTGCGCTAGCTAAATACATAAGTGAGCCAATTATTTGAGAATATCTCAGTTGATCTCGAGCAATTCTTCGATTCTTTCTCAATGCCACACTTGGGTCATAAGGAGTTGGAGCTGGTGTGCACTCGCTATAACCAAAACGATTCAACACCTTTTCCACATATTGAGATTGCACAAGTGTAACCCCACCATTTCCTTCTTCTCTTTGTAGCTTTACGTTAAGAATAACATCAGCCACACCCAAGTCTTTCATCTCAAAGTTACTAGACAAAAAGTCTTTCACTTCCTTGATTATATTTTCATTATTTCCAAAAATTAAAATATCATCTACATATAAGCACAGGATCACACCTTCACCTCCACCAAACCGATAATATACGCATTTATCAGCTTCGTTCACAACAAAGCCTGCTGAGGTCAAAGTCTTGTCAAACTTCTCATGCCATTGCTTTGGCGCTTGTTTAAGACCATACAAAGATTTTAATAGCTTACACACCTTTCCCTCTTGACCTTTTGCTATAAATCCATCGGGCTGATCCATATAGATCTCTTCCTCAAGCTCTCCATTCAGGAAAGCTGTCTTAACATCCATCTGATGAACGAAAAGACCATGTGAGGCAGCCAAGGATAGTAGCACTCGAATGGTTGTTAGACGGGCTACTGGTGAATAAGTGTCAAAATAATCTTCACCTTCTTTCTGAGTGTAGCCTTTTGCTACAAGCCTCGCCTTGTACTTCTCAATAGTACCATCAGGCCTGAGCTTTTTCTTGAATACCCATTTACATCCCACAGGTTTGCACCCATAAGGACGATCAACCACCTCCCATGTGCCATTAGACAAAATAGAGTCCATCTCGCTTTGAACCGCTTCCTTCCACAATTCAGCGTCAGGAGAGGAATATGCCTCTTTTATGGTTTTAGGAGTGTCATCCACAAGATAAACAATATAGTCATCGCCAAAGGATTTTGCAACCCTACGCCTCTTACTCTTTCGAGTGGCTATATTATTATCCTCCTCAGGATTATTTTCATGGGTTTCATCAGCAGCATTATTTATCGGTTCAGATGTCTCATCAAAAGAAGTAGAATCATGACTAGAAATGCTAGGTGTATTATTTTTCATGGGAAACTCATCTTCAAAGAAAGTTACATCTCTAAATTCCATAATAGAACCAACTATCATATCAGGAACCCTAGAGTTTATTATTAAAAATCTATAACCCACACTGTGGCTAGCATAACCAAGAAGAACACAATCAACTGTTCTAGGTCCAAGCTTTCGCTTTTTGTTTATAGGCACATTCACTTTTGCCAAACAACCCCAAGTTCGCAGATAGGAGAGATTAGATCTCTTCTTCTCCCATTGCTCAAAAGGTGTAATTTCCTTATTTTTAGTGGGCACCTTATTTAGAACATGACACGCTGTCAATATAGCCTCACCCCACCATTCCACAGATAAACCTGCAGTATCTAACATGGCATTGACCATCTCAGTTAGAGTGCGGTTTTTTCTCTCAGCAATCCCATTGGACTGTGGTGAGTAAGGCGGTGTTCTCTCATGAATAATACCGTGCTCCGCACAAAAATCAGAAAACTCATTAGAGAAGTATTCTCCTCCGCGATCGGACCGTACATGTTTGATTTTCTTCTCAAGTTGATTTTCTACCTCAGCTTTATAGATCTTAAAATAATGTAACGCTTCATCTTTAGTTTTCAACAAATACACGTAGCAATAACGAGTGCAATCATCTATAAATGTAAGGAAGTACCTCTTGCCTCCTTTGGTCAAAATTCCATTCATTTCACAAATATCAAAATGAATTAGATCAAGAGGTGCCAAATCTCTCACTGCAGCAGCCTTGTGTGGCTTACGAGGTTGTTTTGTCTCAACACAAACATGACACTTTGAACCTTTGACCATATCAAATTTCGGAATTAAATTTAAACCAGCTAAGCGAGACATGCAACCAAAATTAACATGACATAAGCACGAGTGCCACGTGCTCGCCTCATTAACATTATTAACATGGTTCACAGATTTAACATCAACATTATTTAAAGACAAGCGGAACAAGCCTCCGCTCTCATAGTCATTCCCAATGAAAGTTCCATACTTAGACACCACACACTTATTTGACTCAAAGACAAGTTTATAACCATCACGACAAAGCAAAGAACCACTAATCAAATTCTTCCTTATTGAGGGGACATGCTGCATGTTCTTTAGCTGCACGGTCTTTCCCGAAGTAAGCTTCAGATCGACCATACCAACACCACGTACAGCCGCACGTGCCCCGTTCCCCATCAACAAGGAGGAAGCCCGCCCGACCTGATAGGAAGAAAACAAAGAGATATCAGCACACACATGTATATTGGCACCAGTATCAACCCACCAATCAGGTGAATTAAAAACTGAAAGAACTGTATGTAATAAATTACCGTACCCCGATGTTCCTCCATCAGCCTCAATCATGTTGACAGATTTCTTCTGTTTTGGCTTCCACTTTGCATGTGGGCAATCTCTAGCAAAGTGCCCAGGCTTGCCACAAGTGAAGCAGTTGCCCTTCTCCTTGTTATTCTTCTTCTTCTTGAAAGAAGTAGTGTTCTTTGGCTTCATCTCAAACTGGTTTTTCTTCTTTTGTGGTTTGGGATGATTCTTTTGCACCACATGAGCACTAGAACTCCCATCAGCAACGTTCTTCCCTTTGACATCTTTTGCTCTCGCCTTATCTTCCACATCAAGAGTACCAATGAGCTAAGCAACGTCAAACTCCTGTCTCTTGTGTTTCAGAGAAGTAGCAAAATCAGACCAAGATTGTAGCAGCTTTGCAATGATACAACCTGCCACAAACTTGTCAGGAAGTGCACAGCCAAACAGCTCAAGATCTTTCACCAGCGCTTGTATCTCATGAACCTGTTCCACCACCGGACGGTCCTCGACCATCCGATAGTCATGAAACTGCTCCATGACATACAACTCAGAGCCGGCGGCGTCAGAAACACCGTAGCGGGCCTCAAGTGCGTCCCACATTTCTTTACCAGTCTGCAGTGGCACATATGCATCAACTATGGTGTCCCCAAGCACGCCCAGTAGTCCAGCTCTGAACCTAGTATCGGCATCCCGGAATGCACGCTCCTCCTCTGGAGTATGCGGCCCGACAGCCCTAGGTTCGACCACATGGAAGCAGTGCATCGAGGTCATCCACAGCATGCACCTCTGGCGCCACCTCTTATAGTGTGTGCCCTCAAAAGTATTGGGTTTCAGCATGCTCGCAAAACCAGTACTCGAAAAAGGCCTATCACGTTTTTGGATTGTTAGAATTTTAGGCATTTTAACGAGTAATTTAATCCAGAAAAAAGCAACAATAAAAATGTTATGACATCATACTGGAGTGCGTGTAATCCAGCGACATGAATATGAGCGTAGATGATGTTGACTATAAAGAAGATAGTAAGAAATCGAACGATTTCATACCCTGCAGCATCAAAGCCGTTCGCGCAAGTCGACATAGCGCTTTGCTGGTGTAGTCGTCCCCGCCGATGCAGTGCAGTAGCGTAACAGTGCCGATCCCGCGACCTTGGCGAGGACACCGGAAGAAGACGTTGTAGCGGGATCACCAGGAAGAAGACGTTGCAGCGAGTAGTCGTGCCGCACCGCGACACTCCCCAAAAAACGTGATCGCCGGTCTCCACCCGAGCAGGTGAACTCGTCGCCGACGTGCGTTCCGGAGGCTCCTACTCTTCCAAAACTTGTGCGCGCAAGGTCTGGAACGGGGAGACTATTGAACAGCAAGAACTTTTGTTCTATTCTCCGAGACTTTTTGCATACGATGGCTTGGTATATATATACACCTATATCCTCCCTGCTGCCGCACGGATGGGAAGGCAAGCAAGTTCAGCGAATACCAGGAGGCAGGCAATAGAAACGATTCACTATCGTGTTGATTTGGAACGTTTCAACTCAAGTGAAAACAAAACTCCCGTATTTATTTGTCAACTAATTAAAGAGAAAGGAAGAGTTTCTTTGGTAACTCATGCACTCAATAATTCTAGTTGGCAAACTAATTCACGGTCATTTGTTGCCTGCATGCCTGCCTTCTTTAACTCATTGCATGCACGTTTTGTCTTCCTTGCGTCCACAGGCTGGCCGTCCGCCTGCCGTGCGTGCGAACATGTAGCCCAACGTATGGTATTAAGCCAATATGAATATTTATTTAATATAAACCATAGAGTTTATTAATCATTAAATATATTATATGTTAAATTCATATAATATATCAACAATTTCCACTCAGGTAATCGCTCTGTTTCCTTAAGCGCTTCATCCACGATGAAACTTATTCTGGAACACTTTGCACGGTGTCGGGTCATCTCGACAATCACATTGCAGTCAGCTTCCAGCGCTGCATGCTGGTTTTTGGCACCAAATTGCTGCAAGAATGATTCCTTCCTTGATGAGCGCCTTGGGCTCTACTTCTTCGGCCTCACCAGCATACTGGACATTGAGCCACGAAGCAAGCAGGACACTCCGTCAGCCTCCCTGATCACAGCACCAATTCCACCTTGTCCTGAATTGGCGTCGAAGTCTCTCCATCGACGTTCACCTTGCCACCTGCATCCTTGGTCCAGCCTTCTCCAGCCGCATGGGTTCTTTGTTTTTTTGTTTTCTTGGGCCTGCATACATGGAGTCAAAAATTGGTTGCTTATACAAATTTTAAAAGCACTTCTCATAAGCCGAACCAAAAACACAGCCAGCTGCATGCAAAATTAAGAGTCAATTATCCAGCACCTATCTTTCTATTGGTGATGTCTAATAAATGGGGTCATCATGGTCAGTTAACATCCACACCAATGTGTCTATTTGTTTGGAAAATGGACCGGTTTCATTTTATCTTGGGACCAACTGAGACGGATGGATTTCACTATTTCATTTAAATAAATTTGGCCCATTCGGGTGTTATCCATAACGGAAAAGCTACCGCGCGTGCAGTCGCGCTGCTGTTGAACGCGAACGCGACCCCGTGGCCCGTGTGATGGCCCGCGTGACTATAAGACTTGCTAGCCCACGTGACTGCTGGACTCTCGAATCGCAACCTAGTGGCCCGTGTGATGGCCCGCATGACTGGTCCACGTGACTGCTGGACTTCTCGGCGTTTAGATGTCGTGGTGGGCAAGCTAACTGGTGTCTAGGTGTGACCCATGTGGCTGTTAGCATCTCGTTTTTCTTACCAAATAACAGAATGGTCAGCTTAGCTCATAAAATTTATCTTTTGTGCTAAGTAAAATAAATAATATTTCTTCTTTACTGTTTTTCTACCAAACAACAGAACGGTCAATAACCGTTTGTACTATTGAGCCACTTGTGACCAGATCTATTAAATAAGACTATAATGCATATGTTTCAAAATAGTTTTGTGTGTAGTGGCAACTTATATTATATATGTAATAGTTATTTATGTATTAAGCATGAAGCAACCTATATATTAACGTTCAAACAAATTATATTAACTAGCAAACGTGTAGCAACTTATGTATTAGATGTGTAGCAACATTTTGTTAATTTCATTTTTCATTTTTTTTGTTGTCCCTTTCGGTTCTAGTATACTGTACTTTCAGTTTTAGTTTTCTTTGGACTATTTTTTTTTTATTGTGTGTACTTTAGTTTTCATCTTCTATTTCTTATTTTTTTTAGTAAAATTCATTTTTTGTCATGATAATTTTACTATTATTTTAAATTTTTTCATTGTTCCAACTTTTGATTTTAGTGTCTATTTGTCAGTTTAAGTTTTATTTATTCCTTGTCAATTTTATTTTTTTTCATTTTTCATACTTTAGTTTTTTTTTTTCTATTTTTATTTTATTTTTTATTTTTTGTTTGTCAATTTCCATTTAGTTATTTTAAGTTATCAATTTAGTTTTTCTTTCATTTTTTTTAGTTTTAGTCATCTTTTATTTTTAAAACTCAGCTTTCGTGTCCATTTTAGGTTCAAATATGTTCCTAAATCCCTATTAGGTGTATGATAACTTACCCTCTAAGTTGGCAACTCATGCGATGCATGTTATAATAATTTGTTTCTTGTGGTGCAACTCGTCTTATTTTGTGTCGCTACTCTTGTCTTATTTTTTAGTTAATTTTTTGTCAATTCTAGTTTCATTTTACAACAAGTATTTGTTTCTAATTTAGCAATTTTTGTTTTTAGTTTCAATTTGTAAGTTCAATTTTTAACTTAAATTAGCAATTCGTTATGGTTTAAGTTAGCATTTTGTTATATTTTCTATGTTTTAATTTTAGTTATTTTTTTTTATTTTAGTTTTATTTTGCAGCAAATCACGTTCTTGGATTTTATAATAAAATGTCCACCAGTTGGCAGGAAGTCATGCTTTCTTGCTTTTGTAATGTGGTTTATAACCTGCCCTCTAGTTGGTAGAGTATGCAATTATTTTTTCAATAATTTTCCTTCCAATTTGGAGCTTGTCTTATTCTGGTCTGCTACTCTCTTTAGGGGTTAATACCTTTATGTAAATATCACATAAAACATTTTTATTATATTTCTATGATAACAATTGATGTGCATACTTTGTAACAACTTATTTGTTTATATTTTTTAGTAACTACTTAATATTACATGTAGTAACTCCTAGCATATATTTTACGCATAAATTGTTGTTGGAATAAAATTCTTTGAAAAATAGTCAAATATGGTCTAGTTTTTATTTGTCTCTCGTCCACGTAGAACACATCGGTGCAGACGGAATTAGAAACGGATACATCAATAAAATGTTATAGGAATTTTTAAAATGTTTTGTTTTGTTTATTCCGTCAACTTACATGGGTGCAGAAAAAGGGTTGTGTCAGCTTGCATACGGGGGAGGCGGGGTCCACACATGCAGCACCTACTAGTATGTCGGGAGGGGGGGAGGATTGCGTCAGATTGCATAGCCAGGAGTGCGGTCCGATCAGCAGTGCGGTCCGATTAACACATGCAGCAGTGCTGTCGGGGGTGGGTCGCGTGCTACCCTGTAGCGCGACCTATCGCGCGTTATCCCCGTCCTATCCATAACCTTTGTTTGGATGAGCCAATTTTCTCTGTGTGTGTCACTGAAATTAATTGATGAAATTTTCTCGTTAAGCACTGCAAAAAAAAAAAGAAATCCCCTCTATGCCACTTTCGATGTGTTCTACCTCTCTTTCATATGAAAGAGCCACAGAGAACATTGCAGCCCATTCAAATGACAATATTGCTCCTACTTAAACTGATCTAAGGGACCCATCAAAAAAATCAACCTTATCTCTCCCAACGACAGGCAAAGCCGCACAGACATTCTGAGGATGAAAGAAATGACACTAAAATATGGAGAGCAAGTATCACCTTATTACTGTTACAAGCATATATATGTCTCCAGCTAATATGAGCCACACATATATATCTGACATAGAAATGGCTAGTTGAAATTTCAAACGACGCTGAAAGCCCACTAGCTTAGACGTACTGATGTATCTTTGTGTACCTAATTAGCTAGCGATCGAAATGATAGATGATATCGCAGCCACTCAAGGCAACTGACAAACTGCGAATCGGGTGTCTATTGCCCCTAACAGCGTTTCTTCTCCACCGGACGCGGCAGCATCTACGCCATGGACCAACAAGCTCCTCAGGTGCCTCGCGTCAAAGTCGGCACCCAAGGATTGGAGGTAACTCCGCCTCCAGCCTTCCCTCTGGTCTCTGGATCTCCTATTACTTCAATATTCCATCCCAGCTGGCACAGTGCGTGAGACTTTGTTGTTCAATGTATATAGGTGTCGAAGCTAGGCCTCGGATGCTTGGGGTTGACGGGCGCCTACAACCTGCCGCTGGATGACGAGGCCGCCACTGCTGTAGTCGTGCATGCCTTCCGCCGAGGAGTCACCTTGTTTGACACCTCCGACTACTACGGGCCCCTTACCAACGAGATACTCCTCGGCAAGGTCTCGTTTCTTTTGTGTTTCTCCTTCTTTTAATTTTCTTGGTCTCTTGGCTGCTTGGGAGCCCATGACATTGGGTAGATCTTGACGCGGGGAAGCCATATATATATATTTGTTGACCATCAGAAGTGCCAAGAGTATGAGGAGGAGGGTTCCATAGAAATATGTTTTTGGCATCATTGCAATCAAGGAAATATGTCCGAACATTCCCTGGAGCTCAAGAAACGAAAAAAGGGAAAGACAGTGCTCCTCCACGGCCTGGCTGGTACCCAGGCCGGCCTTTCCCTGTGCTTCTGTGGCCGACCGGCACTCGATGAAACCTGCTGGCCGGTTTGGGACCTGCCTAGGCTAGACCCCTACACGGGCGACTGCTTGCTCTCTCTCCGTCTAAAGAAGTGACTTCTAAAGTTGTTCTAAATTAATTTTTTTTAAACTTTGACTAAATTTCTTGAGAAACCCATCAAGATTTATATTATCAAATTAGTATTGTTAGATTTGTCATATAGTATATTTTATAATATGCTCATTTGATGCATAGATGTTGTCACTTTTTTCTATAAAGTTAGTTAAATTTAAAAAAATTTGACTGGCACGGTAGGAATGAATCACATTTTTTAGGGACAGAGGGAGTACCTAGCCAACTTGGCTGGTTTGGGATCTAACCAGGCGGTTCCTCTACTTGGTCATCAGGTTATGCTGCCCCAAGGTTTACAAAATCGGTATGGCCAGTTAGAGACTCGGCTAGGTCAGTTTTTCTGTTCGAGTCTGAACTAGTTAAACTTACAAAATCAGATTTTGGACATGATTTGGCGTAGGAAGTGTGAAGATCAAGATTTGAGCTTGTTTCTTACTAGGATAAGACCGTCTCACTCTATATATCAGAAGATCACGACAAATTGAAGGATCTTACACCTAACCGTCTTTTTCATCCATTATCCAAGTTTTTCCCTCTTTCTAATGCAATCTTCTGTTGTTTGTTGCATCTCTCCACGAGATTCATCTTGCTCTAGGTCGCCTTGCTGACGATCCTAGAGCAACCGCGTGCATATCCTTAGCAAGTCCTTCCAGGAAGAGTTCCCAAACTTTGTGGGACAAGGATGGGCTATAAAACGGCCTAACCGATCTCTAGCTCGGCCTCAACGATCTCTAGATCGATTTGGTCGATCCTAGAGTTGTTTGCTTATGTGTGATCTGAAACTTAATTCGTCATCAACAATATTACTACTACAATTTTTTATAGTAGAGACGACCAGAAAGAACCAACACTAACTAGTAGACCACATACTTTCAAAACTTGAAAGGTCAAGAAGCCCCTCGCACAGCTTCTGTCCTTCCCAATTATCAGCAATGTCATTGTGTAGCTTGTTGGACCTTCTCTTTGCTTGGGCTTCATCGCCCAACAGTGCTTGTCAAGAGGTGGTTGATGTCATCCCTCACCAGCATGAGCCTCTAATGACATTGTGCAAGCCATTATCGACATTGTCCTCTTTGGACTCCTTCTTATCAGCCTCCTCTTCGGACTCCTCTTCACTAGCCTCCTATTCCTTGGTTTCCTCCTTTTCACTGTCACCAGGTACCTTCCTAAAGTTTCTGTTTAGTTATGGCAATTTTTCCTCCTTCTCACTGTCACCAGGTACTTCATAAAGTTTCAGTGTAGTTATGACAAGTTTTCTCGAGTCATAACAAGTAAGGCAACAAATTCTAGATAGTTTACAACAAGTTATAATCAAGCATAAAGTTTTAGTTTAGTTTTCACAAATTACACTAAAAATGTCTCATATGCATGAATCAAATGGAAGAAAGCTAATTACTTTTGGCCTCAGATAAATAAAGAATGATACTTAGCAAGTTCAAGTTATCATCAAATTTTAGTTAAGTCATAGCAAGTTTCTGGAAGAGAGGCTCAATATGAGAAGGGTATAATATCATTTCTAGGGACACTTAGTCCATTTGAATGTATCATCAAAGGCCAAAACATTAAAGGTCGAAGAACAACACCATCAACTTATCAACAAATTATAGCTAACTCATAGGAGATCATCATCAAACAAATTACGGTTAACTCATAAGAAGTCATCATCAAATTGTAGTTGTCATAAGAAGTTATTATCAAATTACAGTGAAGTCTTATCTAGTTATCATCAAATTCCGTATAGTTAAATGTTACCTAGTTATCACCAAATTATAGTTAAGTCATCTTGTTATCATCTAGTTATCATCAAACTACAGTTAAGTCTCAAACTACAGGTAAGTCTTAGGTAGTTATCAACAAAGTATAGTTAATTTAGAGCTAGTATCAACAAATTTTAGATAAACTGGGAAGTATAGATAAGGGAACTATGAACACATAATAATAAACTAGCATGTCCATGTGTTTTAACTCTCTTCATCTACTAAAGCAATGAAATGTGGCCCTTCTACATCATAAACATTACTCTACCAATCTAGGTTCTATATCTCTCCTTCTCTCAATGGTAAAAAGTAAAACATAATTTTTTTTCTTCTCAAAATGGCAAATTAAAGAAGCCTTCAACCAACTACAACATCACACAATTAAAGCACACCATCTATAATAGGCAATTGAACTATAGTAAATTAATAAATTATGCTATGAAATTCCAACATGAAATTTTAAACATCATGCATTATTCATGTTTTTATCAACATAAAGACAATTCAACTACGACAAATTAATAAATTATAGCAAGTCTGAAGAAGTAGTAAATTAAAGCAAACATTTGCATCTGATGAACCCGAAACACATGAGAGGTATAGACTAGTACCTTCTTGTCGGAGCACCGTCCACCGCCTTTCGTTGTCATTAATTGTTAGCCTTTTGACTCTGGTGCTCAAAGGAGCCGTCTTCTTGAGCAACGGCAATAGCCTCGCCATGCAACGGGATCCAGCCAGTGCCACCACTCGAGGTTCAACAACATTCCTTTGGCGTTGTGCATCTACATTTTCATGTTCCAGCCACGACAACATTCACTTAGCGCATGCTAGGGGAGAGGAGGCAAACGATGGGGTTTGGAGAGGAGGAGGTGGAGTGGGTGACGGTTTGGGAGAGGAGGTGGAGTGAGCGAGGACGGTCATACTATATATACAGTAAAACCAGAAGCAGCTCGCTGTCCAGCCTGCTCTACAATGGGATCTATATAGGCGACTGGATTGGATAGCGTGACGATGCATCTACAGAGACGAATTGTTCTGGAGGGCACCATAGAGATGGCTCAATCAAGTGCCACCTCTATAGTACTAGTGATCCTATTCTAGAAAATCATTTTTATCGTAGTGTATAACATATATATTTGTTGTATATTTGTCCAGGCGTTGAAGCTGCTGCCACGAGAGCAAGTGCCGGTGGCCACCAAGTTTGGGATGCGGTGGGAGCATGCTAGCGGTTCGTGGGGCGTCTGCGGCCAGCCAGAGTACGTGCGTGCCTGCTGCGAGGCCAGCCTGCACCGCCTCGGTCTTGATTACATCGACCTCTACTACCAGCATCGCGTCGACACCACCGTGCCTATCGAGGACACGGTCTCTGTCTCTCTCTCTCTCTGAATGCATGGTTCAGCATCTAGCTCGATCATGTTGGTGCTGTGAATTCCTTTATTTACTGGTACGTACGTATAATATGTAATAGCTAGATCATACTGGTGCAGATTGGTGAGCTCAAGAAGCTGGTGGAGGAGGGCAAGGTCAGGTACATCGGGCTATCGGAGGTGAGCCCCGACACAATCCGGCGTGCGCACGCCGTGCACCCCATCTCCGCGGTGCAGATGGAATGGTCTCTCTGGTCTCGTGATATCGAGCCTGAGATTGTGCCACTCTGCAGGTGAGTTCATCTTCAACTAATGTGATCTGGACGATCACGGACACTGTTTTCGGCCGACTCCTCAAGAATTCTCTATATAATGCAATGAGATTTAATTTGTTCTATCTACTATATACTGTGTATGGACTCAAGAGAGCTAGGCATTGGAATCGTTTCGTACAGCCCAATTGGCCACGGGTTTTTCGGTGGCGTAGGTGCCACGTAACCGAGTGTCTGCTGTCTCTCTAATCTGCATGCAATTATGGACAATTTTTATCTACTTTGAATGCAGTTCGTACTTTTTATATACTGAGGCTTTTCAGCTTTGGCTTTCTCAGCTTGGGTATCCAAGGTTTCTAGCACAAAATTTGGAGAAGAACAAGAAAATATATCACGAGATGGAAAACCTTGCCAAGAAGCACCAGTGCAGCTGCACTCAGCTGGCTTTAGCTTGGGTTCTACATCAAGGGGATGATGTGGTTCCTATACCAGATCACCTTCAAAAGCACATCCCAAAATTGTAGATGTAGCATTCAGTGTTTAATCAACGCAAAGTTAACAATCATCAAATTGTCATCTTGATACATTGCATGGAACAGATGACCTTATTAGCGTAAACACTTCCGACTACTCTATTAATAATGCATTCGAAAGGAGTGGAATGTGTCGATTTCATTGGCCATAGACATTTCTCTTATAATGGTCTAATTTGCTTTGGCAGAGGAACAACAGGTCAAAAAAGAATAACATGATAATGTAACCACATGAAAATTTGGCTTGCATATATTCTGCTTTGCTGGCCTAGAAATTCATGTGGTTGTTTCAAACTTGACTATTTTTTGTTACATCAGGTTTTTCTATTCACTTTGATATATGTCATCATTATGTGTAGACAAGGTTATTGCTTAATTATACGCCCAATCATAGAGAAACAATTAGTTACTGATAAGTATTCTATAAAATTAAGCAGGGACAACGAAGATAAAAAATCTGGATGCGAACATTGACTCATTGAAGGTGAGGTTCACGAGATAAGGACCTGAAAGAAATTGCCAGCCACATACGTGAAGAAGATATCAGAGGTGAAAGAACACACATATGCTTTGCACATACTACATGGAAGCATGCTGATACACCGAGGAAATAGAGCTCTCTTGAATATATCAGGTGTTCCCATGCTCCCGTATACAAAATACAAGCACAAAAAAGTGCACCTAAAATATCGGTGGATGATAAAGAGCACGCACTAATCTAGCTTCGTGCAAAATTGTAGCTTAGACAAAAACTTCTGCAAAGAGAAAAAAAAAGAAGATAACAGGCTATGATTGGTTGCGGGTTGCAATTATTCATATAAGTCTACAATTCAATATTATTCTTCATATATTCTGGTTTATCATTTTTTTTTCCTCTTGGCACAAGATTTTGTTTAAACATAGATTTCATGTGAAGCTAAATTAGAACATGCTCTCTAACCTTACATATTTTGGTTGCAGTTTTCCATGTACTTTTACAGATGTATTTTGTATCTGACAGTATCGGAGCACCTAATAATTAAGAACCTCATGCATTATCCTTTGAATAAAGTGTATTGTCTCATCAGGAAACTACCAGTATTTTTTTCGGGAACCAGGAAACTACCAGTACCGAGTTAATTTTTAGCTGTGATTGTGTTAGAGCTGTAATTGTATTTAGCATGCTAATACCATGTTATGAGCATCATTAGCATTATTCATGCATGGCCACTTTCACTGGCTTATGGCGGTCTGACTAGACCATACCAAAAATTTCAAGAGGCTTTGTGACCATTTTTGTACAGAAGAAATCTGTAGACCATCAATAGCTTCTTCATCACTCTTATCCCCAAAAAGTCCAACCCAAAGACTTATAGACTTCAGTTAGTGATGACCAGAGTTGTGCTTTGCTTTTAGATCAATTTGGCTTCATCAAGGACAGAAGCATCCAAGATTGTTTAGCATGGGCCTTTCAATTATATTATTGCATGTCTAACACTAATCTAGAAAAGAGATGATCAGTCTCAAGCTTGATCTTGAGAAAGCTTTTGATAAGGTAGCATCAAGTTATTTTTTTTGGACATGTTTCTTCACATGGGTTTTTCCTCAAAGGTGGATAAGCTATTGGCAGTTCTTGTAAATGTCCCAGGAAACTTCTTCCACCGTGGAAGAGGGGTCAAGCAAGGAGACACAATCTCTCCTCTTTATTTGTGATTGATGTAGATCTTCTCACCCTAGGCATTCATTATTACTGCACTTCGGTTCCAACACAAATTGATTCCTCAGAAAATAGGTACCCGATTCATTCCTTCCAAAAATTAGCAATGAGGAATTTCAGTTTTGGTACTTTCGGTTCGGTTTCAGTATTTACCAAAAAAAATACCAAACTGATAATAAAGACATGTAATAGTATGTTTAAAAGCTAATTTTGATATAATTTCATAGAGAATAATAGTGCTAAATACATACATATAAATTTCACAGAGATTATAAGAGTAGAGCACCACAAATATTATAATAATCTATGATAGTGCAATCAATAATACAACATCACTCAATTCAGCATATTTCACATAGTTATGTAATTTCAGTAAATTCGGCTACTCGAGGTAAAGAAGTAAATTTGGTTCCTAGGAATTAGAAACCAAATAGGGCACCAAATAATTCGGTTTTGATATTTACGGTTCAGTTCTCGGTTCTCAATATTTTGTGTCCAAGGTGATTATTAATTCCACAGCAAGAAGGGGGCTTCTTACTCCCATTGTTCAATATGCAATGCTACGGAGTTATTCTTCTGAAGGGTCTTTTAAGATTTTAAGATCATATGCAGATTCTATAGGGCTACACATTAATTTTGCTAAATCTTTTTTTAGTGCCCGTTAATCTGGATGAAGATAAAGCTTTACATTTGGCTCACACTTTTGCTAAATCTTTTCTATCTTAATGAAATGATATGTAGCTCTCCTTTGTAGTTCAAGAAAAAAATATCATTTTGTTATCCTGAATATGATATCATCAATATATATTTGATATATGAATAGGTCTTTACCAATTTTCTTGGTGAGTAAGTGGTGTCAACTTTACACATCTTCAAACCTTTAGAGAGCAAGGAATCTCTAAGTTTTTCATATATACCAAGCTCGGGGACACATAAGTATATCTTTTTCAAAATCAAATCTTATTTGGCAATACCAGTAATGATTTTTTAACTAAAATGAGCAAGAGATACCTTAGGGCTCATAATTTACGTGCGTGTTTGGTTGGTGACCAAAGGTTGCCACGCCAAAGGTTAGTCGTGCCAAAGTTTTTTTTGCAGTTGTTTGGTTTATTGCCGCGTATGGCGCGTGCCAAACTTTATTAGCACCCTGCCCCACATGTCATAGACTCATTTTCGTGCAAGGCTTGCCAAAAGTTTGGCACCGTTTTTGCTCGCCACACTTTCTTTGGCAGCCACAGTTTACCGAAGGTTAGATGTGGCAAGTTTTGGTCACCAACCAAACAGACACGTAAATCTCCAATCAATCTTAAGGCCTTTCAGCAAGACTGAGTCTATAACGTGTAAGACAGTGCTGAAAAATATGTGGCATGCCATAGTTCTGCTGGGTGTGAAATCGGACTTATGTCAAAAGTAAGATAAAGTGCTAAAAAAAAATATGGCATGTCATAGTTTTTGTAGTGAATAAAACAACTACCAAGAAAATTGTGGCTCCACTAATATATGGTGTAATAGACTGTGGTCATAAACCAAATAGACCATTTTATCGATCTTGGTCTCAAGTTGTTCATAAATATTGGATGTATTTACATGGATTTATAGAGGTGTGTATCTTCGTTTATTAAATATAGTCTCAAGCTCACCTAATAAACTAATAAAGAAAGGAAAAATCATATTCAAATATATTTTTTTTTTTTTTTTAAAGGTAAGAAAATGAAAAGAAACAATTTACAACCTCAACTGCATTGAACATATTTTGCATTTTCAAACTCCCATACAAAATATGGACTTGCTTTATGATTACTCGTGTAAATACAAATCACGTAAATCCTTCTTTATCCGTGCGTACACGCTAGCGCTACTTCATCGTCGAAGGCTCGAAGCTGCCACTCCTCACATCGCCTGTCCGCATCCCACTCTCCCCATCCGACGCCGGGACAGGCATCAGCTTCCCCTCCATGCTCCGGCTGGAACAATATCTCCGGTTGCTGCCGGCGACCACCCACGCCACAACGCCCGCGTTGATCTCGTGTTCCTCTTCCCTCTCCTGTACCCTCCCGAACCTCAGCTCCCTCCGGCGTGCCCGCTTGCGTCCTCCCCCGCTCAGGAGCAAAACGTCGAGCGCCGTGCGCGCCTCGGCGCTGCCGGACGCTACGGTGGAACGCGCGCTCGAGATGGCCCAGCGGGAGGTGGCGCGGGCGGTCGCGGATCAGGTGGTGGCGCGTTTGGGCGCGCGGCTGCTGCCGTCCGCCGTGCCTGCAGACGTCGCCGAGTTCCGTAACGGCGCCGGGAACGCCGTCGGCTCTCTCGACGTGCGCCGGGGCTCGCCTGGCTCGTCGGTACAGTTCTTTAGTGCTCCTGTTTCATTTTTCTTGTAGGACCTACTACTATACTGCTCTGTAAGATATTCAAGAACTCATATATGTTATCCAAAGTTCAGTAGTAGTGTAGTAAGTGCGTAATACGGTTCGTTGGATCTGCAGTGTAGCTTGGCATCGCAAAGTATGCACTGCACCATTTTTTCCTTGGTATATATGCAATACATACAACCACCTGTCCACCTCATGATATGGCATCTGTAGTGAATGGCAATACATTGCTTGTGTTTCATATGGTTTGGGGCACGGCACTTGCTGACCGCCTACTTCTCCACAGGATTGTCGGAGGGTATTTGCCTTGGGTAATTGTTGTCCACTGATCCATGCAAAGAGGATTCTGAATGTTTCAGATGCAAATATTGCTAATACAACAGTACCAAAGCATCTTGTCAAATTATAGATTTAACACTTGTCCATTTGAGTTTTAGAGTATTGTTGTGAGGTTGCTGATTTCCTGATAAAGAAAGAACTGCTGAAAATTGACACCAGCAATGATCCATCCTTGTTCTTGTCAAAACTGAAAACTGTAAGTGCAATCCTATCTGAATATCACTGACATATCTGCTGTTGTCCCTGAGCTGATAGTTCAATCTGAAAATGTGATTTCAGTCATTGAAAATAACAATGTCATTGAGAATGGAAGAACAATCTCTTTTTATCAAAATGCTTGCACTGTTTGCTACTGTTGTAAGATGTAAAAAAAGAAATAATGACCGGACCTCATGTGTGTTTCCTACTTTCCTTGTGTACAGATTGATTTCATGCTGCAGTCCTCACTTCACTGCAAAGTCCCAAATGGTGCCATTGACATCACCTCAATTCTTATTTTCCTGAATGCCTCCACAGACGCACCACATTTCCTATTGGAGCTTATACAAGGCAGCTCAACTTCAATCGTGGTGATTCTGGACCTGCTTCCCCGGAAAGACCTCGCGTTCCACCCAGACTACTTGCAGAAGTACTATGAAGAAACTCGAATGGATGAGCAGCGTGGAAAGATTGAAGAGCTACCACAGACTCGTCCATACAGATCTCCGTCACTCTTTGTGCAAGCAGCGCATTCTCACCTACAGCAATAATGGTCACCATTGACTGTGGACAAGGAGGTGAGAAAGCCTTGGAAGAGATAATGCATGGACAATTAGCAACAGTCATTCAGGAGGTTCTTCAGATTTGGCTTGACAACTGTGCTAATTCCACCACAGAAATGGATGAGGTGGAGAGGGAGTGTTTGCTCAAGAGGGACAGGATTGTAAGATCGAAATCGATTGAGGTCGATCTGACTGCAAATCTTCCGAGGATGTTTGGTCCAGATGTGTCTAGTCGGGTCATAACTGAAATTCGTAAGGCCTTTGGTGTACAAGAGCCCTAAGTCATTCATAAATACAAGCATGTACTTAATTTACTGTAGAGATACATTGTTATGGGTCCATAAACCCTCTTGTTTGTTTGAACAACTGAAAGTATATGTGATCAGTTGTGTATATACTGCCAAGTGATAACTGAAATTGATGAAAGCGAGCTATGTAGGTGAAGATGATCAAATGTTAGGACCAGGTTTCTAGGAACAGAGTGTCATCACAGAGTTCCTAGTAAGCTGTTCCTGCTGTATTGAATGGAGCTTTGTATTTTAGCGCATCTTGTCCTGTGTATCTCTACCAATAACAAGATGAAACAGGAATCGTTCACACCGCTCCTTCGCCCCGCCCGCTCCAGTTCTGCCCGACTCCCCTTCTCCCCGCAGGCCTACTACACCGGGTCGCACCAACGTTGACTTCCCCGTGCCCCAATGCCCAACGCGGGTACGCCGGGGACTCGCCCCCACCGCTGGCTCCCTCACCCGCCTCCACCGCCTGCCATCACCAGCCAACCTGAGCTGCCATGCTACTAGCCGGCGCTCGCGCTGCCCCCGCCCAACTCTGTGCATCCGACCAACTCCTCCGCGCCATCGTTGTCACACCTATGCTCGCCGCTCAGGGATCCCATCGTCACTACTGCTGCCATCGCCGGCCCCTAGAGAACACGGGAGCCGGGCCACAATAGGCAGCGACGATGGATCGGAGGAAACATCCACCGGTCGATGTGCCTGAACCGATTCCCGCCGATGTGGTCCTCACACATGAACACATCTCGGGGGTACCTCTCATCGAGCTCGGCTACATCTCGGTCGCGGTCGCGCAGGGGCGATGAGGTGGAGAGGAGGAGGAGAGGACGCCCGAAAGAGGAGACAAGCGACGCTTTTCTCATCCCCGCCAACTGTTCCCCCGTCACGGACTCCGGTTGGATCTAGATGCGGAACGGGGAAGGAGCGCATGAGGAGAAGAAGAGACCATGCAAGGCGAGCGGACAAGATCGAGATGAACGGGCCGCGCATAGTTTCCAGAACAGTGGGGCGAAGGCCCACGATTCGTCCGGTGCTCGGACGCTGCTGGCCAAGTCGGCCCCGTCGTCCGACTCCTCCTCCGGCGGCGCGTACAGCAAGAGCGGCGACATCGGTGTCCAGGCCCACGCGGGGCAACCAGGAGCGTTCGGAGGAGTGGAGTGCTCAGAGCTTGTGGGTATTCGATTTCGACATCGACGACTTGGTAGCGCCACCAATGGCTTCAGTAGCGCACTCAAGGTTGGTGAGGTGGCTTTGGCTGCATCTACAACGTCTTCTTTTAATTGGCCACGACCCAAAGAAGTACAGGAGTGGGACTCATGGTGGCAAAGTTCGCCGGCGCGGCCAACATCCCCTTCGTCCCGCTCCAGCTCCCTACGATCGTCCTCAATTGCCATGCCGTGGCAGCGTGGCTCGTACGCACCCAAGTCCCCAATTCGTGTCTCAGATTGACATTCGTTTTTGATGGATTTGATTGCACGCTTCAAGGAATGCTCAGTGGGCTGCTGGGCAACCTCTCGCTCCTCTCCTATTTCACAGAGAAGAGGGAGATGGATGCTGTCATCATGTACACTCTTGGCTCATCTTCACCTATACGGTTCTCGTGCAGTTTGCCATGGAAGTGAATGTAAATGAACAGTGATTTGGGAACAACTGATATCTTCATTGATCTCTTAGATATATATACATATGAAGGGGTGTGTCCAAAGGACACAACTGTTCGAAAAAAGTGACGTGAAACATCCAAAAGGACATGTCCCTTTGGTAACATGACTAATCGCTAATCAATCATACTAATCCTAACTGCTTGTATGCGGATGGATGAGATCATCGGTGAATGGGCGCTTGTTGGTGAACTGGTGTCGTTTCACAACACTCCCCCCTTGATCGAATCTTCCTTGAGATCAATGTAGGCGTAAGATTAGATTCCTCGAAAAACCCCGTGGGAAAAAAATCGAGGAATATGTATAGATATGCCATAAAAAACTCCTTTAAACCTTATAGGATAATAAGGAGAAAATAGCATATATGAGTGTGATTTAAATAAATCACTATGTTATTGGTATCCCATTAAAAACCCCAGTGGGGAAAAATATTGGAGATACAACATATAGATTACTCCTCCAAAAACCTTTTCAGGAAAAAAAATATGAGGAGAATATAAAGTGATATGTCGCTAAAACTCTGTAAAAAAATCCAAGTAGGAAAATTTAGGAGAAAATATGACGACATATTATTGATATTGCCTATTGGATAACTCACATGAAAAACCTTTTCAGGGAAAAACCATGAAAGAGTTGTGAGGGCAATACGTGTCTTTGATATTTCCCACAAAAACCCCAGTGGGGAAAATAGAAAATATGACACATGCTTGTATTAATATTACCTCATTAAAAACTTTAACAAGAAACCTCATGAGTAAAACTTGTGAAAGAAAAGAGTGTAATATGATGCTTTGGTACAGGTAGCATCTAGGAGATTTCTCCCCGATTCTTGCAAATTTCGAAACCGCCGCGCATACCAATTTCATGTACAAGTTTTTGAAACATAGAAGTTGGTAAGGACTTAGTAAATAGGTCAGCGAGATTATCACACGACTTAATTTGCAAGATGTTTATTTCCCCACTTTCTTGTAATTCATGGGGATAAAATAGCTTAGGAGTAATGTGCTTAGTCACATTGCTCTTTATGTAACCTGTTTGCATCTGTGTAACACAAGCAGAATTATCTTCATAGATAATTGTAGGTGATTCTATTGAACCAATACCACATGACTATTGTATGTGGTTAATCACTCTCTTGAAGCCATACGCATTCACGTGATGCCTCGTATAGTGCAATAATTTCGTGAGTGATTAGTAGAGGTCGATGTAAGAGTCTATTTAGAAGACTTCCATGAAATGGCTGTACCTCCCATGTAGGAATACAAATCCTGTTTGGGATTTGCCATTATGGGGATCGGATAAGTAACCAAAGATCTGCGTATCCAATCATATTGGGATCATGATTTTTCTTAAAGAATAAACCAAGATCCTTTGTGCCATTAAGATATCTGAGGATATTCTTTGCTCCCGTCCAATGACGTTGAGTTGGATCTGCACTATGTCTAGCTAGCAAGTTAACTGCAAATGCAATATCAGGCCTGGTCCTATTTGCAAGATACATAAGTGCTCCAATGACACTGAGATATGGAACCTCGGGCCCCAGTATCTTTTCTCCAATATCCTGTGGTCTAAATGGATCTTTCTCCATATCTAGAGAACGAACAACCATCGGTGTTTTGGAAGGATAGGATTTGTCCATATTGAATTTCTCCAATATTTTTTCGGGTATAGGCTGATTGATGCACTAATATTCCTGAGGGAAGGTGCTCAAGCTGTAAACCTAAGCAATATTTGGTCTTACCCAAATCCTTCATCTCAAATTCCGTCTTTAGATGATTGCGTGCTTCTTCTATATCCTTTGGATTGCCAATGATATTTAAATCATCAACATATACGGATATAATACAAAATCCCGTTGGAGATTTCTTAATGAAAACATATGGGCAATCATCATTGTTTGTGTATCCCTTCGCTAGAAGGAACTCACTCGATCGGTTGTACCACATTCGTCCCCGATTGCTTTAAAGCCATATAATGACTTTTGTAGCTTTACACAATACATGTTGCGATTTGCGCTTGGATTCGGAGTTTGGATTCCATCGGGGAACCTTCATGTATATGTCGAATCAAGTGACCCATATAGATATCTTTGTCACTACATCCATCAACCGCATAGATAGATGATTTTGAACTGCCCAAAGTGATATTAAGTATCGGAAAGTAATTCCACTCATTACCGGAGAATAGGTTTCATTGTAATCAATGCCAGGTCTCTGCGTGAACCCTTGTGCTACGAGCCTCGCTTTATATCTCACCACCTCATTGTTCTCATTCCGTTTCCGGACGAAAACCCATTTAAAGCCTACAGGAAAGACTTTGGAAGGTGTGGGCATTGCTTTTGTGAATACCCCCTCTTTTTAGTGAGTGAGGCTATCTCGGCTTGAATTGCTTCTTTCCATTTGAGTCCATCCGGCGCTTTTTTGCACTCGCCATGGTCTTGGGATCTGGATCATTTAGGAATATTTCTGCAATTGCTGCGGAGAAGTACATGTCGACAACTGTAGTCTTACGGTCATATGATTCTCCATATGTGTAATTGATGGAAATTTCTTTCACCCCATTTAGTGACTCTTCATTTCCCAAAATTATGGAGTCGGGGTGTTCCGATGTCCCGGGATCGAGAATTTGGGTGCACCGTTGATCCGGGTTGTGGATTTGGTCCCGGCGTTGGACTTTTATCCACTATTGGGTGTCTACCAACTTGAGGTTGGTTTGGATTTACTTGATTTGGAGGATCTAGTCCTCGGTATCCTCGGGGACGTTTATTTTGAGCATTATCCTTAGGTGCGGCCATACTTCTCCCCTCTTCTTTGGAAGTGGGGGTTGAATGGTTTTTATTGGTACCTCCACTCTTTCGGACGCATTACGAGCAGGATAAGAGGATTTAGTGACACCCTTATAATCGAGTAAATGCTTCAAAGGCATTATTTGCAATATGTTGCAAGTTTATGATTTTCCTCGAACTTGTTGTTCGGTCTTGAGTACGTGGATCGAGGAGGAAATGCCTTGGGCATTCCAATTGATTTCCTGGCATTCGTTTTGGTACTTGAAGTCTCCCCTAATGCCGGGAAATGGTCCTCATTGAATATACAATCGAGATACCGGGGGGCCGTGAATAGGTCCCCCCCCCCAAGGGGCTCGAGGTATTTAACAATCGACGGAGATTGATACCCCACATAGATCCCAAGTTTCTGTGTGGACCCATAGCGGTACGCTTAGGCAAAGGAGATCGGTGCGTATATAGCGCATCCGAATTTTCGCAGATGAGAAATATTTGGCATATTCCCACGTACTAATTGCAATGGGGAAACTACATGATATGCGGTTGGTCGCAGTTGAATTAAGTCGGCCAGGCGTGTAAGATCGCATGACCCCAACATGAAGTTGGTAAGTTGCAATTTTGTAATAAGGGTCTTACGATGAGTTTAATTCTCTTAATAAGAGATTCTCGCTAAACCATTTTGTGTGTGGACATATGGGACAGAGTGCTGAACTTGAATTCCCAAAGCCATACAATAATCATTGAAAGCTTTTGAGGAAAATTCAGCAGCATTGTCCATTCGAATTGATTGAATTTGATGTTCGGGATTATGTGCTTTAAGTTTAATAACTTGAGCAATAATTTTTGCAAATGCATGGTTACGTGTGGATAAAAGACACACATGAGACCATCTAGTAGATGCATCTATTAGAACCATGAAATACCTGAATGGTCCAGATGTAGGTTGAATGGGGCCACATATATCGCCTTGAATGCGTTCAAGAAATTTGAGTGGCTCATTTTGGATCTTAACGGGCGATGGGCGTAAGATCAATTTCCCTGTAGCACATGAAGTGCACATAAAATCTGAAGATTTTGGGAATTTAGCAAATTTTAACTCATGACCATTAGAATTGCTGATAATTTTTTCATCATCCCTATACCAGGGATGGCCAAGGCGTTCATGCCAAGTCTTGAATGCGTCAACATTCTGAAAAATTACCTTGTACGCAACATGAGGTATGGGTTTGATGTATGTGTAGTACAATCCAGAAGGAAAAGAGGGAATTTTCTCAACAATTTCTTTGCCATATCCGCTATCTTTGGTAACAAGGAGAATCTCCTCGTTATTGTCATCACGAGTTTCAATGTGAAAACCATTTTGACGGATATCTCTATAACTTAATAGGGTGCGCTTTGAATCGGGATACAAGAGTGCATCCTCAATTGTAATTTGGGTACCCATAGGGAGTACGATAGTGGCCCGACGAACCAATTATCGTAGCATCGCGCCCAATTGTTGTCAAAACATTTCCTTGTCTTTTAGTAAGAGTTTGGAAATATTTTGTTTCCCTAAGAATAGAATTAGTGGTACCGCTGTCCACTAGGCATAATTCCTCCTCCATCGGATCGACTCCGTAGGAAACTATATATAAATAAAGAATTTAATATGAAATTCTTAGTGGATATATAGAATACATACTTTATTTATTGAATATCAAATGTACAATACATTTATTGGATATCCAACCTAAGAGTGATGACATTATTTAACTATTTACAACACATAGGACATAAATTGTGCTTATTATTACAATATCTAGGACATTAAGACGTTGGAATCAGAGAGATTAGGAGCCTATTCAAGGTCTCCAAACATGTCGTTGGAAGTGTATTCCACGACCATGTTCTCTGTACTAGCAAGATCCTCGCCTCCTGGTATGGTGTTGTTGCTTGGTTCCTCAGGAACTTGGTGCGAACAACCAGCCTCTTCCCTGGTGGTGTCAGGTCGAAGATTGAAATGGGCTTCATACTTTTGTCCCGAGCAAAGACGTCCACGACCCACAGACTTTAAATAGAGATCAACAAGATGACTTGGGGTACGACATTTCTTTGTAATGTGGCTATAACAACCACACTTTTGGCAGACAGGTTTGTCATTCCTGCGTTTGGAAATGTTCTTGCCCTTGTTGGAAACACGATTTTGGGATTTCTTGTTACGTCTGCGTTTGAATTTACCCTTCTTGGAATTTCCTGAATTTCCTTGATGATAATTCTTTTCAGATTTATCATTAGGTTTGGGTTTATTTTGAGTATATGCATGTACTTCAGGCAATGGGGCAGACCCTATGGGGCGCTGCTGGTTATTCCAAACCATAAGTTCGGAATGTTTTTCAGCCTCAAGTAGAGTCTGTATAAGCTCAGAATAGACCTGGAAACGCCGTTCACGGTATTGTTGTTGAAGAATCCTTTCAGAGGGAAGCATAGTAGACAGAGTCTTTTCTATCTTATCCGCATCTGTAGGTTCTTTCTCGCAGAATTGCAACTTTGAGCAAATCCTATGAACAAAGATGGTTGTAATCACTCACGCTTTGAAATCCTGTAAGCGAAGTTGCGTCCACTCATAGTTGGCCGCGGGCAAGACTAGTGCCTTTTGTTGTTCATAGCGTTGCTTAAGAGAATTCCATAGATTTCGTGGATTTTCTTCCAACAGATATTCAGCCTTAAGGTCGATGAATATGGCTCCTAATGATATATAGGGCTGTGTATACATGTTGATCATCAAGTGGAGCATCACCCTCTTGGGGTGGTGCCACAACTCGGTAAAGTCCACGGGGACGCAAGACTAACTTTTACGTCCCACAGCCCATGTGGGATAGTTGTGGCCATCTAGAGCGAAGCGAGTCAAACTCTTTGACAGTCATTGATCCTACACGAGTTAAACCATCGAAACATTTTAAGTTATTAAAATGCTGTGGTGTGTTGTAATTACGGGATGCAAAATAGAGACTAATTAAATCTCATATTATTAGTAGTGTAAAGATCTCATGTGCATATAATATAATTATGCAAGTTGTATAAACACGTCTTAAGGTAGTCATCATTAATTAATGTAGACCTTAGTTAATTTGCAAACGAATTGGGTACGCATTATTGAGGATAGTCACTAAGTATGTACTTAATGTAGATCCCACAGTAGCAACTATGGTGCTACCTTGTGTATGACCAATAGGAATGCGAATTATTGGTAGTCATCTTTATAAAAGATGTAGACCAAATGTTCTAACTTGTGATGTTGGGTACGCACGTTGAGGATAGTCACTAAGTATATACTTAGTGTAGATCCCACAGTAGCAACTATGGTGCTACCTTGTGTATGGCCAACAAACAAATATAGAACATGCGTGTTATATAATTGGACGCGAGAATTACACATAAAATAGTGCATCCATGATTTAAGCACGTAGAGCTTTAAAATTGAAATTGAAAAGCATAAGAGGGCTTAAATAAATTGATCGATTGCGAATAAATAAGTAAATTGCAAGATCTTGGTCGAAATAAAGGGATATTATTTATTGGATTTGTCATACATACCGGGACAAACTCATTGAATAATATCGCAACGAACATTTTATAATAATATAAAATATCACAAGTACAATTATTACAAAGTCAGAGACTAATCATAATCATACAATATTTACAGCACATAATTACTGGAGACTACATAGTCTTATGCGAATTATTGCTGAAACTTAAATAAAACAGTAAAGACAATGAGCTAGCCGGCCATAGGAATGGAATGAATTCACGTTCATTTTTGGGCTCAGCATGGCCCATCGGGCGTGTAGTGAGCAGCAGCAAACAAGATCAGGGTGCAGGCCATTGGGCCATCTTGACGGCATACAGAGGCAGATCGGAGAGGCAGCAGGGTTCCAACCCTAAATGCCCCACGCCGCTGCAGACAGGAAGCCGCCGCCACCACTTGACTGCTCCGCCGCCACTCACCACAACGCCACTGCCGTTCGCCTGATTCAGTTGGAAGAAGACTCCCCCTCATCGGGAGAGTAGAAGCCACTGCCGTAGGAGCCCTTGTTCAGCACCTCCGCTGGGGAAGGCCAAGATCCGCCGGGTTCCATGTGCCGGTGCGACGGGCGGCCGGGACGCCCGTCGACTGCCGCCACTCGGCGGCCGAGGAGGCGCCGGGCGTCGAGGGCGTGGTGGCCGTGCCCTCCTCCGGGAGGGCGTGTTCCTTCATGCGGGCAGCGGCCTCCGCCGCCGCAAGCGGAGAAGACGGTGCTGCTGCTGGAGGAGGAGCGGAGGGGCCAGCGAGGTCCATGATGTAGTACGGTGGGACGCCGGTCCTGGCTGCACGCGTGCCGCCTGGATTGATGACGTAGCCAATGCTGGGGCCGGTCACCACTTCCTCTTCTTCAACCGCGTCGAGCGCTGGAGCAGCCTGCGTGGCAAGGAACCACGGATCGAGCGGGGGAACGCCGTTGCCAGTCGTCACTGGAGTAGGAGAGGCTGTCGTCGGCGTCGGCAGCGAGTAGTTGTACTCGAGCGAGTGCGGCATCAGGCTGTACTCCTTGCAGAAGTCGCACCAGTAGCGTGGCGGGGCTGGTGCTGGCGACATCGGCTCCATGGGGACATAGGCGGGCGTGACCATTGCTGCATCGACAGGCGGCGCCGGGGCTTCGACAACTGGTGGCGCCGGGGCTTCGACATTGCTCGGTGCAGCTTTGCTGGGGCCGCTACCGTCCTCGCCAAGGCGAGGGGATGGTGACTGGCTCTGCAGACGGACGATGAGCGGAGAAGCCTGGCGGCCACGACGAATCTCCATTGACGGCCACGAGCAGCATCTACACGGATGCCACGAACAGCGGAGTCGAAGAGGCGGCCGAAGCGACCAGAGCCTCCATTACCAGCGTTGCGGCGAACACGAGGCCCAAGGCGCTCGAACACGCTGCGGCGCTGTCCATGGTGGCCATGGCGGCGGACCGGGCCACGACGAACTCCACCGGCGCGGCGAAGTGCAAAGAACAAACCACGAGCGACGTGAGACGGTAAGTTGATCTTGGCCATGCTTACCGATGGGAGTTCAGAGGCATGCGCCTCTGTCAAGTTCCAGAGAGCGTCGATCTCCTTCTCTGTTCACGAGCAGTGCTGATAACGTATTAGAAGTGAATGTAAATGAACAGTGACTTGGGAACAACTGATATCTTCATTGATCTCTTAGATATATATACATATGAAGGGGTGTGTCCAAAGGACACAACTGTTCAGACAAAGTGACGTGAAACATCCAAAGGACATGTCCCTTTGGTAACATGACTAACTGCTAATCAATCATACTAATCCTAACTGCTTGTACGGATGGATGAGATCATCAGTGAATGGACGCCTGTTGGTGAACTGGTGTCGTTTCACAACAGTGGAGTTCATGCTGGTGCCACGATCTGTGGCCACTTCAGTCATTGTGGCCGTAGGGCTCATCCTGAACTTCCTCAATTACTTTGGCTGGCTCCCAGGAACCTTTGGCGGCTGTGGGAGGATTATATCACAGTAGGCGGCCTTGTTGTGCTCCCTATGGTGAAAATGACCTTTTTTTGGCTTTCCCATCTTACAAATTCAGTTGGTAAAAATTCAGTTGGTTCTGCTATTCTGTATAGTGCTGATGTAATTTTTTTTTTTTTATGGTCAATTGAAAATCCCATCTCTGTTTGGGCAATTGAAAATGCAGGTCATGTAGGCAAGAGTTGTTCCCTTCATCCCTAATAGCGTACTGACTGGCATAATCTCTGATTCTTTGGCTGTTGCAACAGTTGCAATGGTACAGCAGCAATTTCTGTTAATTAATGCCTCAAGTAAAATTAGAAAACCAATAATGATTGTCTATATTGCTCGAGGTGACTGAAGCAACCTTTCATCATTTGCATTGTACCCAATTAGTTGACTATGCTTGATATCAGATTTTTAAGCGTCCCACTTATTCGGAGAGACACTACTATATATTCTAACTTCTAAGTAGTCGTATGAGCAATTATGAAGTCCAGTTCCATAATAGGATGTTATTCTTATTTTAAGTTCTTGGGAGGTTTAAGGCCATGTTGAGTTCAATTTAGTTATACACAGGTTTTCTTTATGAACCCTCATTTTGATTATACGTATGATGTAATTTCAGTCTGTTCGTTTGATTTGTGCACATTATAAGTATTGTGCATCTAATGAGTATACTGAACATATAGCAATTGAGGGTCAGTCGCGATCTCTCAGACATATGGCTAAGAGAGCATAATTTAGTTGTGTCAAGCATGTACGTCATAAACTGAAGGATATGATCGTTTGAAAAAAATAAAGGACCTGGCATCTTTTAGTTGTGTCAAGCAACCAAATAAAATTGACCATTAATTATTATGATACATTAGACAACAGATAAATTGACCTTGCAGTTTATTCGCGTCACACAAAAATGATTAATGGTGCTCAGAACAATTGGGCACTATACTGTTAGATACATGCTTGAAAATCTTTTAGTAATTGTCCATTCTATATGAAAAATCGATATATTTCCTTGAAAATGGCATCAATTCCAAATTATTTACCGATTAATGAAGACTGACTCCTAAAACTTGGGCCTGAACAATTCAGTTCAACACTGAGTGAGAATTGCTGAATACTCCATCCAAAGAATTCGAATCAATGCAGTTCACAGAAGATGTTGTTTAGAGATTGATTGAAAGAAGAAAACTCGAAGAGTTCAAAAATTGAATCTAATAAATAGAACTGACCTTAGCTTGGCTTTGAATTTCGATTTCTGTAGGCTTTCCTATTCCTATATCTTTACCTCCTTCTTTCCCAAGTTAGCAGCACCAGCGATTTGAAGTTGTAATGAAATTCTTTCTGCCGAGCACCTGCATCGCACACACATCCTCGCCCTCAGCCAACTCCCCTGCGGCAGTGGCCCCGAGCCAGCGGGCAGTGGCCTCCACGCCTGTGGCAGCCAGGCCCCCCCGCACCCATGGCTGGATATGGGTCCGAAGTCTGAACCCATCTAATTCCTTCATTGTTTGTATCATTTTTTGCTAAAAAATCAGAAAACAAACATATTCTGAATAATCAATAAACAGGAGCAAATAAACTTTTAGGGAGGCTGAATACCTTAAGCAAGTGGAGAAATCCAAAAACTACACTTATGAAATTGCAATCAGTGAAATAAAACAAACCTTGTGAACAGCATTAGGAAACTCAGTACCAGGCTTCGATGGCACCGCCACAAAGACCTTAATGTCATCCTTAGTAATCACTGTCACTGCACAGGAAGTAGCACAAGCAATATAAGCAAACACAACCCAACCGACATCACCAGAAAGATTTGCTAATAATACATGAGTTTTGAGCTTACAGTTCCAAAGCCAACTCGGCCATAGATGTTCTATTCTCTCTGTAGGAGAAAGAAATGGAGAATAATCTGAGATTTTCCATGCCTAAAAAAATAAATTAGCAACAGACTATGTTAGCTTAATTTGGACAGCTCGCCTTTCCCCAAGCTTGCAATACTTATAGCAGTATTAATTTCTTTGCCCCAAAATTCAGTAGACAACAAAGCAATGTAGAACAGCTCTGTTTGACCAACAATTAAAACATTCACATTTGCCTTCCAGGAAAACAAACCAACACACTTAGATCTAGGTAATAAGAAAAACTATATCTCCTAGTACTTATTTGGAAAATAATAGTATCATATAAAGAAAGGAAGAATATCCTTAAGTTCATTTGTTCAAAATTAACCAAAAACCAAGCTCTAAGATGAAGCATAAATGAGTGTAGCTAAATCTGAACTTTTTGGATCCTATTTTACTAATCAGAGAGCGAGAGTGGGCTGTTGATGGACATGCAAAAGTGCCTAGCAAGAATAAAAACCAGTACACTACTATATTTGTATCTCTTGTGCTACTCTTAATCTACATGGCCAAAAATTCTCATATTTATGTTGAAAGAAAGATAAACAGATGCTAGGGGGAGGGGGGAGCATCTCACCTAGGAGTTATTTTAGCTATTCATGAATCTGGATGAACCAACCACAATTATGGAAGCTGACATTTCTCCTACAATGCACTAATCAGACATGGAATTAACCTTCTAATCAGACCTAACAAACCTATTTGGGTGGTCGCCTGCAGGGAAGGGGCCAACCAAAACCTGGCACCATGCTTTTGGTTGAGGGGCAGCGGCAGCAGAGACCCAGCTGTGCATATTAGTGGTAGAGATAATGCATGATGAAGTATCAGCAAGCATACTGTTTTGTGCTTCCGAAAAATTCTCTGGGAGCTTCTTTCTTCAAGGTTATTTTAACCATCAGGACTATTGAAGAATAGGACAAAAAGGAAATCTCTTCTTGCATGAGCCACAGTGAACATCTTGTATCAAATACATTGTATCTCAGTACCACAGAGCCTTTTTATACAGGTTACCACGTCCTAGCAGAACTGTGAATTTGACAACCTGGGAGGAATCGAAAAGACGAATCACATGTAATATTATCATCCCAAGCAAAGAATGCTGGTTTAGTTTTTGCTCTAAAACACGACATGCTCCAAGCAATATATATTTAAATTTAATACTGATGAGTGCAAACTAACCAGTAAGAAAAGTGCAGAATTCATTCTAGCAGAGAAGCCAGTTCAGTTGTGTCCTGTCAAAACCTGAAAGTTCCAAAGCTCTCTAGTAAGCATGGTCATCGTGCTGCATAAAAATAAGTAAGGAAACATATAGAAACAAAATTTATGTCCTAGAGATTTCCAACTTAAAAAAATCATCATACAAGAATCTATTGGTGCATCACTTCCAGAAGCTTTCATCCTATGCACATGGATTACCTCAATAAGCTCTGTGCAAAACTTGGAGGAAAGTTTTCAACAATCCACATCATCATGCATACGAACTAATCACCTAGCTGACTACATACTGCATTTTTGCCTAGCTTGGGTAGACTGCCGCTGGTTTGGGAATCTCCCTGCTCATATCAACTTGAACTCTGGCACCTCGTTGCTCATATATCTGTAGGAAGAAAACAAAAGCTTCACACATTGTAGCTTCAATACACACGCAAGGTTACGAAAAATTCAAAAAAGTTTCAGGGGAATTTCTTCGAACAATCTGTGGACACCAGACAACAACTTACAAGTGAAAAATAACCCAACTACACAAACAAAATTAAGAAAGAAGACGCACAGCAGAAGAAAGTTGTCAAGAAGTCGACAAAGCTTCAAATGCTGACGACAAAACTTCAGATCCTAATAATTGAAGGGAGGGGCTAGGTTCTATGATTTCTCATCTAGATTGGATGCAAAACTTGCAGGATAAAAGGAACTGATCCCGATTCTCGAACGACAGTTAGGCAGGCAACCATACCTGGGAGACTGGAGCGAGCGCCTGCGAGGCCGCGGCAGAGCCCACGCGTGCATGCGCCCCCGCCCGCAAGGCCGGCCATCGGTGCTGCACCGCACACTGTCGCCTTGCCACCTTACTGCCCTCAGCTTCCCCGACCTCGACCCCGATGACGAGGAGCAGGGAGAAAGGTAGGAAGAAGGACGCCGCAGATGGCCTCTCCAGGTGGGAGGCGGCTGCCCGACTTGGACTGCCGTGCTTGCGGCCTGGCGTCCTTGGCGAGCACCCTCGCCTGGACTACCCTGCTGGCGGCTGGCGGCTGGCGGCCGGCGGCCATCCTTCCCTAGCGCCCTCGCTTGGCGGCCTGGGCGGCCGACGCCCATGGTGCCCTACACTGATGCTCCTCTTTTCGCGTTTCCTGCTCCATATGAGAGAGGGTAGAGAGGGGGGAAGGATCAGGGAGCGGCTCCCCGGCGTGGGGAGTGGAGAGTCGCGCGGCGTGGGGGGGAGAGGGGCATCGCGTGTTGGGAAGAGGGCGTCAGGGCCTCGGGGGCAGAGCCGCAGTGGGGAGTCACGAGGTTTGTGTGGGCGCGGGAGGGGAGGAACGGATGAGTGATGAGCGTTGGATCCGAGCGATCTCCACCGTTAGATGTGAGTGAGTAAGAGGAGGACTGAGTGAATCTGGATCTTTGATTTTAAAAAGTCAGGTGGCCTTGTGTACATTTTGTTGGTGCACTTAGAAGAGATTAGAAGAGATAATGACTGTGGTGGATATTTTTTGGTGTGGCTTTAGAAAAGTTTTATCGGTGTGTTATATGTAGTAGAGATTATTTAGTTTGAAAGGAGTATGACTTATTTCTGGATCAAAAGATTGCACTGTAATAGGCGAGTGATGTGTTCCGACGAAGGATTGATTTGCCCTTGTGGATTAGACTATTAGATTAGAGTAATATATGGCTAGCTGTAGCTGGTTGCAAAATCAGTTATCTATGAAATACGATGCCTCATGTTGCAGATTTATAAGGATGCTTCTCAATTATATTCTAATTGTGGTTGTTGTGACACTTGTTCTGACAATGTTACTAAAATTGATGATTATTTATTTGTATTTGGTTCAGAATGTTGTGCTATTAAAGATGATTTGATTTTGACCCACTATAATTTTCATACTCTTATTCTAGAGAAAATTTACTCTTATTCCAGAGAAAATTTTGAGGCCTCCAACCCACTATTTTCTCATTTAAAATTTTGAATGTCCCGTAGCAACGCACGGGCATCTACTAGTATCATAAATGAAACAACCAGTTGTTCCATGTCAAAGCCCCAACTCCTGAAAGCTCAGATGCATTTAACTCACGGTAACATGTAATGCTGGGACTAGTTTGATAAAAGGCTAAGGTTAGCAATGTATGTTTGATAAAATCACACGTGCATGATTTCTTTTCCTACGAAATTCCTTTATCCAAAGACGGCTTGAACAGCCATTCCGGTTATGCATTTGCTGGACTTTTGGAGTTTGACTTTGATGAAATTTTGTTTGCCCAATTAAATTCACGTATGTATATAATTGTGCACGATAATACGTCAAGAATCCCTAGAAAAAAAATTGTCACATTCTCAACGGTTTGTACTCGTGCATGTTGTTGTTGCGGTTGTGCTCCATTGCATGGACGGGTTTTTGAATTCAATGTGTGAATTCATATTGTTTTCGGAGTAGTCAAATGATTGAGGATAAGACGTCCAAGTATCTTCGAAGTATAAAAGGAAACGAGAAGTCTAGCTGGAATTCTAGCCAGAACTGAGTTCGTAATCACTTTGGGTTTGTTATGAGATTTTACATGGAGTTGTAATGTGGTTTGACAGCTTCTTAATTTTTATTGAATCTTTGTCCTCATGGGAGACATGAAAAAGAAAGGCAACCCCAAAGTTAAGAAAGGCAACACCAAAGTCTACAGGGGAGAGAGTTTGACTGCAAAGTGTAAATACGAGATCAAAGGCAAAAAAAAAGTTTAAGGTAAAACTGCAGCTGGGAATCCATGCTGCAGATAGAAAAAAGAGAAACTTAAATTTAACGAGTGCCTCAGATGAACGCTTTGGAAGTGCATATCACCATGCCTGTGCAGCAGGACATTCATCCAGAATTCACCAATTGCGTGAATCATCACTGGCACACCAACCAAAGGGGTGTTAGAAAAAGAGACGAACTCTGAACAAATCGTGCTGCAGATCGATCTGGAGACGAATTAAGGCTTGCAGAATCCTCTCAGGTCGTTCGTTCTCGCGAGCCAAAGGAAATAGTACAAGAGGAAGCAGAACAAGAACGAGACATAGAGACTCATCGAGAACTGAACCAGAAAACCAGGTTGGAACGGATGTGCAAGAACCCCACCAAAAGGAGATGAAGATTGGCCACACCAAGAAGCAAGAACAACAGCAAAACGAGCGGTGGTGGAGACGCGGACCTGGAAGGGTGGTATTGGCAGGCGGTAGTAGCCTCAATAAATAGCCTGGCGGCCACGGGACGGACGGCCGAGATTGACACACCGCTGCCCCGTCGTATCAGCAGCAGCAGAGAGACGATGATGATTCCCTCCGATCCGTCTAACGCGGACAGCAGATCCGCGGCACGCCAACAACTTCGCAATTCGGCCATGATTCTATCCTGACGTCCGTCGCTTTTGGCTGCTTCCGAACATGGCATAAGCAATTCGGCCATGATTCTATCCGGCTCTCTCTCTCTCCTTCCCTCCCTGCTCTCTCTTCCTCGCGCCTCACCTCCGTGCATCTGAAACGAGGATGACGAGAGCGGCCCGGGCGAAGTAGGTGGTGAGGAATCCGGATCTAAGGCCTTCTCTTCCGCCTCTAGATGCGGATCTGAGCTCTCCTTCCTTCTCTCTCTCTCACGCATTCTGCTCCGAGCCGGGTATGTGAGGAGGGATTTAGATCTGAGATTTCTCTCCCTCTACTCCCCTCTGGATCTCGATCTAGTCCCTCCTCTTCCTCTCCCCTCCACCTCATCTTCCCTTCTCTTTCCCTCCCCCCTCTGGATCTAAGGTTTGATGGTGGATTGGATTTATACCGATTCAGATCTATAAGCAACAAATGATGTAAACTGCTTTTTGCACGAAAATCTCTGATGTTGCAGTAGCTATTTTTGTGATGTTTCAATAGCTTTTTTTGCTTTGTTTTGCAAAAGAAGATCTCCCATGTTTATCACCGTTTTTATTAGTTTTTTTTTTCCTCTTTTGTTTGATATCTTCTTCTCCATGTTGCTTCTCCATGTTTCAGTAGCCTCTTTTCTATGGTGCAGTAGCTTCTTTTCCTGCTTCTCCTTTTATTTCAGTAGCTTGTTCTATTGTTTTCAGTAGGTTCTTCTCTATGTTACAGTAGTGTAACACCCCTGGTGCTACGCACTTAACCTCTTGTTAAACCATCTCGTGAGCATCATGATTTTGTGCTAATGCCTGTGTTGAAGTGCGTAGTTGATTGTTTGCTATCCGAAAATGTCAATAAAATTATTAAAGGAAAGCTAGTTCTTTGCTCTTTATATCACTTAAGGTAATAAATCAATTTTTATTAGGCAAAAGTAATATAGAACTTGTGTTTGGCACCTAAATAAAGATTAAAGTATGAACTTTGTAGATCACAATGCAACTTGTGTCACAAAAAAATAATTTGGTTAACTAGATTTACCAAGAAATGTAAATCCAATCAAATTAAATTTCAGCCCAAAGACTTAGCTTTTTCCTAAGTCCGGAAATCGCTTGACAAGGCTTTGTTGGCAAGCAAATTCTGAAAAATCTATCCAAGCAATGTTGTCATGCTTTAGCCTTGGTTAGTAGCCCTATGAACCTTCTTTAGTTTGGCTAGGTTGGTTGGTCAGGTATCCAACTAGTGCACATCGGAAACCATGCTTCAAAAGCCTCAAAACCTCACCGTATGCGGGCACGGTTCAAGCTCTCGGCGCGCCCCACAACGCCGGTGACAAACCGGACTTGGCATGCCTATAGCTTCTCCTCTCGTTAGCCATAGCCCCGAGTAGGATGCCCCGTATGGAAGCCCTAAGCTCCCTCTTGAGCTATGATGAGTTGGTTTGGCCGTGGTTAATCTAAGTTGTCGGGGTAGTCGCTTTAAAAAGCGTGCACGGCCGCGGCGGGCTTCGGCGTGGTGATCACCGCGAGAGCTTCCGGACGTCGCGGGCCGCTTCGCGCCCGTGGCGCGTCCTGCGCGCCGTGGCGACGCGTCGCTGCCGCCCCGCGCCTCGGCTAACTTTTATCGCTGGCCGACGGCGTCACTGCCGCTGCGTCGCGTCCCGCTGCCGCCCCACGACCGTCGCGTCGCCTCAAGCCGGCGACCATCCCTCGCCGTCGCCTGCGCCAATTAATGCGGCTGCGTACGCCGAGCAACTGCTAGCCTCTCCTCTTGCTCGACTGCACGAGCTTTCACCGGTGCTCGAAGCCGTGCGGGCGAGCCTAGCCTAGTTCTTTCCCCCTTCCCCGTTTTTTCACTTTGCCGCCATGCCGCCGGGGGCGCCCCTTAAATTCGGCGGGGGGGGGAGGCCCGAGGCGATCCCATCTGGTCACGGAGTTTCGTCTTTAATCCCGCCGAGCCGCCCAACCCCACCATGCTTTGAATTGAGCCGTGCCAAGCGCCAATTTGAAGCTTCTCCTCTTGGCCGGTCGTCAAATAGCCGTAAACGGGCGCACCTGGACGCACCGGCCATCTCAAAGCCTCGGCGTCAATTGGATGGCACCCACACCTTCGCCTCAACCTCCTTCCCACCCCGCGCCTCTTCGTTTGAAACCCTATCGCCAACCTTGAGTCGGGGCCGGGCACGGTCGTACCAGCCGTGGTGCGCCGCCGCCGTGCTCTCTGCCGCACGCGGTCGGCACCTCTCGACTCTCCTCTCACCACCCAACACCGCAGAGGTTAAGGGGTAAGTCCCGGGTGCTCTTGCGCCTTCTTTCTCCGCCTTCCATGCCATGCCGTGGCCGGAACGGCCGCGTCATAGCCGTGGATCGCCGGAAGGGGCCGCCACCATGGCCGGCCATGCCACGGGGTTCCCCGCGCCGCACTAGGGGCGCCGAGGGCTCGCGCAAGCCTTAAGCATGGGTCATCGCTGGCCTGCGGCCGCCGGTAAGGCCTTGGTCGGGCCGGGCGAGCCACCGCGTGCCGGGCTTCACGCGCCACGCCGTCTGCGCGCCCGCGCCCGGTTTGGCTTTGGTGAAGGTAAGAAAGGATAGGGTGCTTTGGATGCAAACAAGGTGAGTATAGAAATAGTGCCAACGGTTCTCACGCCGAATAGCTAAAAGTTCGAGGGCCTTTTCGCAAAAGCGCCCCAAGGCCTGGCTCCTTCCGCCGCAGGCCGCTGGGCGTGGGCCGAGGCCCAAGTTGGGCGGCCGGGCCGATGTGCCTTTTTCTTTTTCCCCGGATGTTTAGAAATGGCCTTTTCTTTTTAGTTCTTGAGCTAAACTTCGAAAATCGAGATAAAATAGTAGAAAAATCCAAAAATGATGAAACTAATTTTGTTAGTTTCCTAAATTCATGATCTATCCACTGGTGTATTTGGTTCATGTCTCTATGTTAGAGTTTCAGTGAGCATTTAATTACTCTAGTATGCTTGCCTTTAATAGATTAGTTTAGATAATAATTTATCATGCTAATAAATTAGTAGCTTTAGCTCTAGGCTTCATGCAAAGGGCTTTGTGGCATGAACATGTGTACTCTTTATGATTTTGGTAGCTCCTAATAAGTTAGTTTAGTAAGGTAGATAAAACACCCTAGCTAGAGTATATAATAAAATAACTAAAAAGAAGTCATAACTTAAGATTATCATGAAACGATGCTTTATGAAGTATGATGCTTAGCCTATCATGTTAGCCATTAGAGCTAGTCAAGTTAGTATAGTTTATGCGTGTTGTAGAGTTGTTGTTGCCTTGTATTGATTGCATCATTTCTATATCGCATCGTTGCATATCATAATAGGAACGATGACGGATCGATGCAACCGAAGGGCTTGGTGTTACCCGAAGATGGTGTCATGATGGACATATCATGGAGTTGGAATACTAACTTTGGTTATCTTTTACCCAGGCAAGCCCCGGTTCATAACCCTACTATTCTGCACTTTATAATATATATGTTGCATTAAGTTTTGAGGAGTTGGATGAAACCCACTTGCATATATATCCTTATCCTATGAGTCTTACTAGCATGACAGGATCGTGTAGATTGCTATGCTACAGGGTTCCTGTAGAGAAGACGAGTGATTGCCCGTCACTCGCGAGAGATAGGATTATTATTAATACTATCATGTTACTATCATATGGATTATATATGGATAATAAATGGAGACCGGGCGGGATGGTATCATGGACCGTGGATGGGCGTTGGGTTTGTTGGGCAACAGAGCGAGGCTCGGTTGCGTTTTTTGTCCCGCCTTGAGTCGATTAAGGACCGATCGTTGCTAAAGGGTTGAAGGTTAAGTCACAGATCTCCTTATCCCGAACACATACTTGTGTATGGGCGCTCGGAAGGCTTGCTCTCTCTTGTCTTGGGTTCCGGCTTCATCCGGACCGGCTGCTTCAGTGGTGGTGTATACGTGTGTTTTCTTTTTGGGTTGGAGGTCCTTGCACCACATTACGGCTAGGCCGGGAATGTCGGGGGCTTGAGTCCCAGTTGGACCCGGGACACGGAGCCCCTGCGGGAGAAAGCAAGTTGTTCTTGTCTCGTGTCTAGGATGCGGATGAGGAGTGTGTTTTGGGGTACCCAGCGGGCACATTGATTCGCGAATCGCCGTTCTTGAACGGTAACGACGAGGGCCTTATTCTGGCATCGTAGTAAGAAATGGAAGATGGAGGATGGATAAAATGGATTCTTGATTGCTTACCACTTGCTTGAAATTAGTTCAGTGCTCACCTAGAATGGTTAGCTAATGAATTAATCATGGCTGCTAAAACTTGAATATAAGGACGCACTGTTAGTAAAGCTTCCTGCAAGTATAAACCCAACCAGCCAAACAACCTTGCATGTTCCTTGGAGTCTTTTTATTTCCTCCTGTCGGGTAAGTCTTGCTGAGTACAATTGAGTACTCAGGGTTTTATTCCCCCTGTTGCAGGTAACAGGTGGATGTTAGCTGCTGACCCTTGTGTGTGGATACCTCCTGGTGGGCTCAGCGAGGGATTCCAATTACGTTACGATAGTAGTTTATTTTCAACTTCACCAAAGGATTTTATAAAGAAAAGTTCTATAATGTTATCATCATGTTAAATGGTTAGTCATGAATTGAATAAATGTTTATTTCCGCTGCAATAATGATCAAGTGTATAAGATACATCAGTTAAGTTAAAATAAATCAACTTTCATTTTGCTACACTGTATTCATCCTTTCCGCTGTTATATAATACTCTGATCAAATGTAAACTTGAGATGTAAGAAATGCAAGAATGTTGTAAGCTTTATTCCCTTATTTGTGATCCTGATGGAAAAACTGTGGAGTTTCGAGTTCTCCCGTTGGGTGTGCTCGACAGAATCGATTAAATTAGTGCGCTCCCTTGGGTACTTAGTGTCTAAGGGAAGACAAGTACTCTTGTGAGTGTATTAATTTAGGCGGTTCTGCCACAGGTGGTATCAGAGCATAAATAAGCGAGTAAAGCTTCGCAACCCTGTGCAAATTAAAATTTGACAACAAAATTTTATCAAAAAGTTAGGGCGTTTGCATGCGAAGTTATAAAAGTAGCCCTATTACTATTGTTATATATCTAGGATAGATGGCACTCTGTTGATTTAGCTAGGCTTGATCTATTTTCTGCAGTACACTAACCTCGAGCATAGTTCGATAGCATCGACTAGCTACAGGAGAGAACGATGTGCCAAAATCTGAGAACGGTTGCCCTATATACGGCAATAGTGTGAGGACGGTTAGGAAGTGCATTCATGCATTCCTGCTTGTGCATTTGTTGTATTAGCTAATGTGTGTTGGTTTTCCCCTAAATCTAGCTAGACCTAGTTAAAATCATCTGTCTATCCTCTTCTCAAAAACGCTTTAAGTCGGTGTCATGCAATTAAGTGCAGGCGGTCGGGGAATCCTATGGCATCCGTTCCATCATTCTCGTTCACCGTCACGCCGCTGTCTTTGCATTTAAATCGCTGGGTCACATCCAGCTTTGTTTGCACGTTTCCTTTCTCCCTCTTCCCTGCGTTCGTGTCGGTCCTTCGCTTCCACCTCGGTGCTCGTGCCGACACCCGCGCATGGCCTCGGTCATTCACTCATTTCACGTCGGCGTGAATTCCGCCGATCCCTCGAACGTGATGCCACGGCCATGCCTTTAAAGCCACCGATGCCGGCACATCGAGCCTCGACCCATCTGTCGACCGTCCTTACCACCACTATAGCCACCCATGGTGCCTTCCTGTTTTCACTACAGTCTTGCCATAGACCGGTCAAGCTTCTCAGAGAAGCCTTGCCCTGGGCCTCTACAAAAAGAGAGCCACCCCGGTTGTTTTCACCACACCCCACACTTGCTAAACATTTTCCCCAACCTTTCCTAAGCAAAAACCCATGGCCTCCCAAGAGCCACCATGCCCTTGCCTTCTACCCACCAACCCTCCTAGCCAGCCAGGGCTGACGGGAGTAGTTTGGACCAGCAGCACCTGCCAGGGCGTAGAGGGATTTCCCAAGCTTCTGTATACCACCACGCAGAGGCTGGGGATCCGAGGCCGTCCCCTTTACGAGGGTTATGAGTGCATACAGCATGGCATTGAGCGGTGCGAGGTTACCGTCTACATTGGGAAAAGTGACAACTTTCCTGGTGCAGATGAATGGAGCGCCACCACCACCGGTTTTCGCTTTCCAGACACCTATCAGGCTGTAGCCCACAAGGCACTGAGGATCCTGTGCCAGATCCATGCGGATGCTCTCGCCCGTTCACCCATGAGGTTCTTTCCGCCTTCGGACCGTGATTCTCCATTCTGGAGAACCCGCCTGGAGACTTTGCGAGGACGTCCCCTGCAGGCAGTCGACCCCACCGTGGTGTCCTTGGCCACGTATTTGTTGGCCCTGGATGAGCACCACGAGCAGTTTGCCTCCGAGCTGAGGAAGTGCATCACCCGTGCCGAGGAGACCGAGCTCTTCATCCGGAAGCTCCATGTGAGCCTTGCCATGGCACGTGCTCAAGCTGCCACCGCCGAGAGCCGTGAGACCATCACCGCCCGAAGCCTCATGGGAGCGGATGACCGCTACGTCGAGCGGATGAGGGATGCCTACTTCGCCGCTCGTGATCGGCGGAGGGCTCCTGCTCCGGAGGGGCAACAACCCCGGATCTTGGAGGGGATACCCGCCTATCCCTGGGAGCGGGTGAGGAATGTGGCAGCACCCGCTGCCCCGCCACCTACTCCTGTGGAAGACTCTGAAGTTGAGTCTCCTCTTCCTTGCACGCAGCCCAACCCCGCCGAAGAGCCTCAGGAGAACAGCCGTGAAGCCCTCTGCCTCGATGACGTAGACTAGTTGCCTGTGGCGATGCGCCTTGGTTCTGTAGCACGTGTCCTTGCCTTCTCCAGATGTTGTATCCCCGTTGTATCTCGAAGCAGTGTGTTTGCCTTGCAGTCTAGTGACGTTGTGTGTTGTCCCCCCGAAATGATTTATCGCCTTTACTGCGGGTTTATGTTGTGCGTGATTAATGTCTTGCTAACGCGATTAATCAAGAGGGTTAAATAGTCGCTTTAGTCTGGTAGCGGTATAACCTTTTGGTACAGTTTTAGAACTATGTGAGACGACCCTTGTCACCCTCCTTCTCTGCAAAAAAAAATGATGCCCTCGATTCTCGCCCTCGCAACCGTACCGGACCCCCCCTCTTTTCTTTTCCTCGATCGTTCACGCGCCTCCACGTGGCGCTGTCTTCGCCGTCTCTTTTCCCCGCTCAGGCTTGAGTGCGGAGCGCACCATGGCCGCAGGCCGCCCCACCCCGGGACCCACCGTCGTTCCCCTCCCACTCAACCTCATCGTCTTCGGTGCGCCGCACAACGCAACCACTCGTCCCTCCCCGCTAAGCTATAAACGCGACCCCGCATCTCTCCCTTCGCCACCCAACTTCCCAAATCCTCAGCGCAAAAAAAAAATCGTTGCGCACCTCTCTTCCCGCTGATGAAGCTTGGCTAAATCCAGAGAGGAGCTAAGCCTGAGAGAAGGGATTTCCAGTCCAGTGCTACGAGTCAAGCCTAGCTTGGGGAATCAGATCGTCGGAGACCACCAAGTACGTCGACGAAGCAGAGGATCCGATTTCCATCCCCAGAGGTTGAATCTAGCCTCAGAGCTCACGATGATTGAGTTCCCGCTGACCTGTTTCTGGATTTGTTGGATGTACGTCATGTTTTGGATTATCATTATCTTGTTGTTTTTCCATTGTCCTCGTCTAGCTCGGCTGCTGGATTGAGTGGTTAGGTGTGTGAGTTGCTTTGATCATGTAATCTTCCTGTTACCTTGCAATGTAATCGTGTTTCCCTTGCTTTCTTTACCGACTCTGAATCTCGGGACGAGATTCTTTTTAAGGGGGGTAGGATGTAACACCCCTGGTGCTACGCACTTAACCTCTTGTTAAACCATCTCGTGAGCATCATGATTTTGTGCTAATGCCTGTGTTGAAGTGCGTAGTTGATTGTTTGCTATCCGAAAATGTCAATAAAATTATTAAAGGAAAGCTAGTTCTTTGCTCTTTATATCACTTAAGGTAATAAATCAATTTTTATTAGGCAAAAGTAATATAGAACTTGTGTTTGGCACCTAAATAAAGATTAAAGTATGAACTTTGTAGATCACAATGCAACTTGTGTCACAAAAAATAATTTGGTTAACTAGATTTACCAAAGCTCGAAAATCCAATCAATTAAATTTCAGCCCAGCACTTAGCTTTTTCCTAAGTCCGAAATCAGTTGACAAGGCTTTGTTGGCAAGCAAATTCTGAAAAATCTATCCAAGCAATGTTGTCATGCTTTAGCCTTGGTTAGTAGCCCTATGAACCTTCTTTAGTTTGGCTAGGTTGGTTGGTCGCATCCAACTAGTGCACATCGGAAACCATGCTTCAAAAGCCTCAAAACCTCACCGCTGCGGGCTGGTTCGGCGCTCCGGCCGCCCCCGCAACGTCGGCCGACAAACCGGACTTGGCATGCCTATAGCTTCTCCTCCGGTTAGCCATAGCCCGAGTAGGATGCCCCGTATGGAAGCCCTAAGCTCCCTCTTGAGCTATGATGAGTTGGTTTGGCCGTGGTTAATCTAAGTTGTCGGGGTAGTCGCTTTAAAAGTGTGCACAAAGACAGGGGGGGCTCGGCGTGGTGATCACCGCGAGCTCGGGCGTCGCGGGCCGCTTTGCGCCGGGCGCGTCCTGCGCTCCCGTGACGCGTCATTGCCCCCCCCGCCTCGGCTAACATCGCGCTGGCCCGACAGCGTCAGCTTTGCCCATTGCCGTCGCGTCCCGCTGCCGCCCCCGCGACCGTCGCGTCGCCTCCGCCCCGGCGACCATCCCTCGCCGTCGCCTCGCCAATTAATGCTTATTTGGGCGCCCGAGCACCGCTGCGCCTCTCCTCTTCTTCGAGCACGAGCTTTCACAGTGCTCCGCCGAAGCCGTCGGCGAGCCTAGCCTAGTTCTTTCCCCCTTCCACGTTCTTCACTTTGCCGCCATGCCCTTGGGGCGCGCCCTTAAATTGCGGCGGGGGAGGTCGCCTCAGAGGCAGTCCCATCAGTCCACGGGTTTCGTCTTTAATCCCTTGAGCCGCCCAACCCCACCATGCTTTGAATTGAGCCGTGCCAAGCGCCAATTTGAAGCTTCTCGGCCGGCCGGTCGTCAAATAACCGTAAACGGCGCACCTAGACGCATTCCCGACCATCTCAAAGCCTCGGCGTCAATTGGATGGCACCCACACCTTCGCCTCAACCTCCTTCCCACCCCGCGCCTCTTCGTTTGAAACCCTATCGCCAACCTTGAGTCGCTGGCACGGTCGTGCCGGCCGTGGTCTTGCCCGCCGTGCTCTCTGCTGCACGCGGTCGGCACCTCTCGACTCTCCTCTCACCCGCCAACACCTGCATGTAGGTTAAGGGTAAGTCCCGGGTGCTCTTGCGCCTTCTTTCTCCGCCTTCCATGCCCGGCCGTGGCCGGAACGCAGGCTGCGTCATAGCCGTGGATTGCCGGAAGGGCCGCCACCATGGTGGCCATGCCACGGGTTCCCAGCGTCGCACTAGGGCGCCGTAGGGCTGCGCGCAAGCCTTAAGCATGGGTCCTTTGTTGGCCTGCGGCGCGGTAAGGCCTTGGTCGGCCGGCCGAGCCACCGCGTGCCGCTCTGGCTCTCGCCACGCCGTCTTTGCCGCCGCCGCCGGGGTTTGGCTTTGGTGAAGGTAAGAAAGGATAGGGTGCTGGATGCAAACAAAGTGTGAGTATAGAAATAGTGCCAACGGTTCTCACGCGAATAGCTAAAAGTTCGAGGGCCTTTTCGCAAAAGCGCCCGGCCTTGGGGCTCCTTCCGCCCTGGGCCGCTGTCTTGCGCGTGGGCCGAGGCCCAAGTTGGGCCGGCCGGGCGATGTGCCTTTTCTTTTTCCTGGATGTTTAGAAATGGCCTTTTTCTTTTTAGTTCTTGAGCTAAACTTCGAAAATCGAGATAAAATAGTAGAAAAATCCAAAAATGATGAAACTAATTTTGTTAGTTTCCTAAATTCATGATCTATCCACTGGTGTATTTGGTTCATGTCTCTATGTTAGAGTTTCAGTGAGCATTTAATTACTCTAGTATGCTTGCCTTTAATAGATTAGTTTAGATAATAATTTATCATGCTAATAAATTAGTAGCTTTAGCTCTAGGCTTTATGCAGTGGCTTTGTGGCATGAACATGTGTACTCTTTATGATTTTGGTAGCTCCTAATAAGTTAGTTTAGTAAGGTAGATAAAACACCCTAGCTAGAGTATATAATAAAATAACTAAAAAGAAGTCATAACTTAAGATTATCATGAAACGATGCTTTATGAAGTATGATGCTTAGCCTATCATGTTAGCCATTAGAGCTAGCTGTTAGTATAGTTTATGCGTGTTGTAGAGTTGTTGTTGCCTTGTATTGATTGCATCATTTCTATATCGCATCGTTGCATATCATAATAGGAACGATGACGGATCGATGCAACCGAAGGGCTTGGTGTTACCCGAAGATGGTGTCATGATGGACATATCATGGAGTTGGAATACTAACTTTGGTTATCTTTTACCCAGGCAAGCCCCGGTTCATAACCCTACTATTCTGCACTTTATAATATATATGTTGCATTAAGTTTTGAGGAGTTGGATGAAACCCACTTGCATATATATCCTTATCCTATGAGTCTTACTAGCATGACAGGATCGTGTAGATTGCTATGCTACAGAGGTTCCCTTAGAAGATGAGTGATTGCTGTCACTCGCGAGAGATAGGATTATTATTAATACTATCATGTTACTATCATATGGATTATATATGGATAATAAATGGAGACCGGGCGGGATGGTATCATGGACCGTGTATGGGCGTTGGGTTTTGTTGGGCAACAGAGCGAGGCTCGTTTGCGTTTTTTGTCCCGCCTTGAGTCGGTTAAGGACCGATCGTTGCTAAAGGGTTGAAGGTTAAGTCACGGATCTCCTTATCCCGAACACATACTTGTGTATGGGCGCTCGGAAGGCTTGCTCTCTCTTGTCTTGGGTTCCGGCTTCATCCGGACCGGCCGCTTCGAGGTGGTGTATACGTGTTTTTCTTTTTGGGTTGGAGGTCCTTGCACCACATTACGGCTAGGCCGGGAATGTCGGGGGCTTGGAGTCCCAGTTGGACGGGGACCTGGAGCCCCGGGCAGGAGAAAGCAAGTTGTTCTTGTCTGTGTCTAGGATGCAGATGAGGAGTGTGTTTTGGGGTACCCAGCTGGGCACATTGATTCGCGAATCGCCGTTCTTGAACGGTAACGACGAGGGCCTTATTCTGGCATCGTAGTAAGAAATGGAAGATGGAGGATGGATAAAATGGATTCTGATTGCTTACCACTTGCTTGAAATTAGTTCAGGTGCTCACCTAGAATGGTTAGCTAATGAATTAATCATGGCTGCTAAAACTTGAATATAAGGACGCACTGTTAGTAAAGCTTCCTGCAAGTATAAACCCAACAAGCCAAACAGCCTTGCATGTTCCTTGGAGTCTTTTTATTTCCTCCTGTCGGGTAAGTCTTGCTGAGTACAATTGAGTACTCAGGGTTTTATTCCCCTCAAGCGGTGTAACGGTGGATGTTAGTCTACCGACCCTTGTGTGTGGATACCTCCCGGTGGGCTCGGCGAGGGATTCCAATTACGCTACGATAGTAGTTTATTTTCAACTTCACCAAAGGATTTTATAAAGAAAAGTTCTATAATGTTATCATCATGTTAAATGGTTAGTCATGAATTGAATAAATGTTTATTTCCGCTTTGCAATAATGATCAAGTGTATAAGATACATCGGTTAAGTTAAAATAAATCAACTTTCATTTTGCTACACCGTATTCATCCTTTTCCGCTGTTATATAATACTACGATCAAATGTAAACTTGAGATATAAGAAATGCAAGAATGTTGTAAGCTTTATTCCCTTATTTGTGATCCTGATGGAAAAACTGTGGAGTTTCGAGTTCTCCCGTTGGGTGTGCTCGACAGAATCGATTAAATTAGTGCGCTCCCTTGGGTACTTAGTGTCTAAGGGAAGACAAGTACTCTTGTGAGTGTATTAATTTAGGCGGTTCTGCCACAAGTAGCTTCTTCTCTATGTTGCAGTAGCTGCTTCTCCTTTTGTTTTTCAGTAGCTTTTTTCTCCATGTTGCTTTAACTTCTTCTTCATGTTGCAGTAGCAAGTTTTGAAGTGTTTCATCTGTCTTTTTATATATGTTGCTAGTGTTGTACCTCGATGTTTCAAAAGTAAATCGGATGTTGCATCTCCCTCGTCGCTTTTTTCTGCTACCTCGTCTCAGGGCACTCGCTGGACATCCGCGCGTCTCCTATTTCTCCTTTGATGCTGTTTTCAAGTGTTTTCCTAGTGTTTCAGCAACGTGTTTCAAATGTTTCATTTGTTTTCAAACTTATGTCGCAATCGTTGTTCCTAGATGTTTCAAAATCAGATCGAGTGTTGCATCTATCTTCTCGCCTTTCTGTTGTTTCGCCTCGGTATCAGACGAAGGAAGGCAAAGGCGGTCCCCAGCAGCGTGGGGATGGGCCCTATGCACTTCGCAGCTGGCGCAGTACACAAAACCCGGGTGGTGGGGGCGCGCGCTCGGTGTTGCGAGGCGGACTGGTGCGGGTGGTGAGGGGCGTCCGGGCGCCGCATCCGTCCGGACGTCCGGGCGGGCTTGACCCTTTACAATTCGCATTACTTGACCCCCACAACGGATCGTCTGTTCCGCAATTTCAGGTAATCGGTTCGGTAATTGCCGTGACGCCTTGCAACACAGTCTCCCTATCCCTTCGTTGATCCCTTCGTTGATGCCTACGTGTACCTATGGTAGATGACCAGCTAGGTTAATGCTTAGGTTCAGTTGTGCAAGTTTCTAAAGCCTATTAGATGTCCTAATTGACTCATAGGATGCACACAATATATAAATATTATGATGCTTTCGTGTGATCATTTTTTATGGATTGTATTTTGGAACGTGAGAGGCCAAAGCAAATTGGGTCGTTACAGTAGAGCAGCTAGCAACCCTAAATATGATCTCGAACCTACTTTTTTATGCTAGAAAAAAACTTCAACGAGGCTCTAACTTGAGTCCTCATTTTGTATAATCCCCAAATCTCGACCATCGACTCAATCTCGTGGTACTTCTATTTTCTTTGCACCAACTTACTCCCACATCTATTTCTCTCCCAATTCTCTCTCGCATCGCCACTCTATCCCCCTACCACCATACCTCAATGAAGCCTCTTGCCGGATGCCCTCTCATCCCCTAGCAAGGTCCATTCAACGGGTTTCCTTTCCTATAGGCGCCCCACCCCTCACCCCCACAGACCCTCTCCTCATGTCGTTTGTGTGGCTCCTCTCCTCGTGCCATCTATAATGCTCCTCACTCTCCTCGTCACATCATCATAGCTCAATTGGAGCGGCATTAAATATGGCAAAAACATGAGTGGTTCTCATTGCCCTATTAGAAAGACGGTGGAATAGCTGAATAATGAGTAGGTCCAAAGTTGAGGGATTCTATTGGAGTAGATGCAAAAAAAAGAAGCAACCCCTAAAATCAAGGAGAGCCCTCAAACCAAATATAGTGGCATTGATTTTAGGCCTCTGTTGGAGTTCCTCTTATATGATCTGCAACGGAGATTTAACTACTTTTTGGTGCTAGAATAATAAAATCCAATCCAGCCAACCCAAATTTATGGAGGTACCCATATTTTGCCCTAAGCCCCATCTTCAAATGGGGTGTAGGGAGCTCCCTATTTCTTCCTGATCTAAGAAATTTTTTCTGAGTCAACTCAGTATTGCATGTCTTTTTCATTCCCTCTCCGTATTTTGGCCATATCCCCCTCTTTGTCGCTATTCCATCTTCTTCCCCTCCTAGTACAACTTCCCAACAAAGCCCCGATCCAAAGTGTGCCTTCCCCCCCCGGCGCCCATCCTGTCACACCGGCAAGGCACGTGTCGCATCTCCAAAGTGTTCCTTGAGCCTTGCGGCGCCCAACCCCACCATATTGTCTCTAGTGTTCGTCGCTCTCATGCCCCATAGCCCAGTTGATTGGAATGGCAGTGGCATCCTATAGCTTAGTCGATTGGAACAATGGTGAATATGGCTTAATGGCGAGTTGGTCCTACACGCCAGTGCTTCCTGGAATGGATCTAAAGGACCTTGACTTAAAGGCTTCTGTTGGAGTTACTCTTGCTAATTTTATCATATATCACAATCTAGATTTTTTAGGTTTTCAAAAGACTAAAATGTATTGTTTTGATGATTCTTCCTTTTTAAAAACTTCAAATTTCCTACAGTTTATAAACCAATTAAAATATGAACGACTAAGGAGCATCATAATTGGTTTAAACTGCAGGAAAATTGAATTTTTAGAGTGGTGTTTGGTTTCAATTAGGTCATGATAAACAATGTGGTATATGATTTTGCTAAGAGCACTACTAACTATATAATTTTTGCTCTCACATACCCATTTTTCAATGTAAACCATCTCTAGAATAATTGTGCACATTGTCTCTAGAAATCAATTTGTTGGACTAATTGACTTAATAAAATGGTCCATATATCTAGCTATTCTTCAAGGGCAGTTAACATAAAACCTACCAATAAAAATTCTTTTTAGGAGCATTTTCTTACACCAATTGCCCTTAGAAATTAACTTTTGGGGTTGGTGAACTAAGTCAATGTAAGAATTGGTTTTAAGGGCAAAACCCAAAGGCCAGTGCATATGCATATTATATGTACGCCACAATCAATTCACATACATATATCAAATAACTTATTACAAAGACTCAAAGTCTTGATAAAAAATATAGCATAAACATAATGGGCGACAGTAGAAGAAGATACAATCTAGCACTTTGGAAAGTCTTCATGGTAGTTTTCCCAAGCATGATTCTCAAAGCAACATTGTTTGTTTGGATATAGCATATGGTGAGTAGATGTCATGTACTTGGCCACACAAGAAATAAATTTGGTAGAACCATCCAATCTAACTGCATTCGACATTTGCTTTGTCCACTCAGCTCTTAGACATGTCGACTCAAGACTCGCCAGTAGTTTATCCGCCACCCCAAGGGAAGACACGAAACATCTACGCTTTCTGTAAATCTTCAATACATTTTATTGAACATTTACGAGAAAGCACGTATAATTTGTGTATTTGAATATAATCAATTACAAGAAAGCACGATAAATTGTGTATTGATGATTTACAGAAAACCAATTACATTCCAATACATAACCAAGTACATTTGAACAGATAAATTGTGTATCAAGGTTCAATAGAAGGCAAAGTTTAAAGGCGAAGGTTGGGATCATCATAAAGATAATGTCTTGAGGGACTCAAAAAATGATAGCTGCAATCGAAGAATATACATTACCATACCATTCCACCCTTATTGACTCTCGAATAAACATTGAAATCAACTAAATGGGATAGAGTCTACACCAATCGGCTAGCATTCGATGTGGCTATGCTACACTCGGATCTTCTCCTGCAATATATACTCCTGCAAGGTTTACTCAACTAAATGGGGCTATAACATAGTGGAAAACGATATCAGTAGTAAGTTCTCAAACCATGTTGACTAAGTTTGCATCCAATGCTAAGTCTAGACATGTTCACATTAAACATAAACATCAATATAAGCTAAGTATCAAACGGTATCATAAAATATCTAGTTTCAGTTCTCATCATCATACAACCACCATGTTCTAGTTACTACAAAGAAGGTGAATGGGTCAAGGTACTTTGATGTGAGAGACACTTGTGACGATTCAAAACAATATCCCGTTGGGTAAACTCAAACACAAAATGCATTGCATCTAAGTCAATCAAAAGCAAGAACATTTTGATGCTCTCTCACTAATAAGTTTGAACCAACCTAGCTACCTTGAAGAACTAGCTCCATAGACTAAGGGTGAGACAAGTATGGTCCAAATGAATTATTAGATTAATATAAGTGGTAACTTCAAACTTGACCAACCAGATGAGACTTTACATAAAATCATAGTTTAAACGAATAAAAACATTATTTTTAACATTTTAAACATTTAATTTTTTTAAGAAAAGATGATAAAAGCTTTGCCATGATTTCTATTAGACGACAAAAAAGTAAATTAATGGCAAGTGTCCGCTCAGTTTTTGAATTGAAACTGGGCAAAAAAAACCATACAACTCAAGAGAGTGCACCACTCATCCTATAAAACTTAGATACATCAACTGCACAACCATCTACTATTGCCACTATATTCTAAATTGGTCGAATCGACCCAACTAGCAACTCAAGCTAACAACTAACAAGGGTTGAAGAAACACGATGACCTACTGAGCAACTCCAGACATCACAGCCTAGGAACCACCATGGCCAGATGGCCAGACGCGACCGATGGAACTGAAAAGCCTAACAATGTCTCCAAGGAGGAAACGACGTTAAAAGCATCGACAATATAGCCCATCAAGGGAAGGTTTTCACATGCAATACCCGGAATGACAGGAGGAGAGGTAGGAAAAAGACGCCTTCAAGAAGGAAATCACATCCATAGACATCATTGTTCAAGCTTTCGCCTCGACCTTGAACAACCTCCATACTTTGTCACCACTAGAGACCAAACCCTACCAAGGAGGCGGGGGTGCGGTGAAGGATCAGTGATAGCCCCACCTGACCATCGCCCCTAGAGACGTCGGTCTAGAACATCGCTAGGAGAATCCCATCAAAGAAACTAGCTCCGCCACAAAAAGCCAACCTAAGGAAGGGGGGAAGGCGGATGGCAGGGACAAGAGGGTCGGAATCAGAAAAAGCCCCAGTCACCCAGCCCACCACCATCCCAACCCCTACCTAGTCAGCTCTGCATCCACCACGCCGTGCACGGCCCAGCAGCCTCTGCAGTAACCCAAGCCACCATGGCTACGAGAACCACCGAAGCCACCAAAGCCGGCAAAGAAGCCAAACAGGACAACAGCAAAGGGAGGAGAGATATGACGAGGAGGAGAACGGGGCCATGGAAGTAGAGGTAGAAGACCTAACCACCCAACTTGCTGACACTCGCCCCCTCGTCACACCCAAATTTACCTCCACACAGCCTTGAATGCCGGGCTCTAAAATCTGGTCGCTGACCACTCGGGGCTGCCACCCCGCATGGATCTGGCTTCCGCACAACTACAGCGCGGATTCACCGCCGAGCTTAGGGCGAAGTTCTCTAGCGGAGCTGGCCACTACCTAGGCAGGCAGCCAATGCACGGATCCAGGCCTCAAAACCCCGAATCCAGAGGACCATGGCTGGAGAAGTCATCGTGTTGTGGAAGCTGAACACCCTTGCGAAAAGGAAGAGAGGGAGGGAAGGGGATGGAGTGGGCAGCACCCTGCCGCCACCTTCACTGCGGCCGCATGGCCTCCGGCAACGTGCTCGGTGGTGGCGAGGGCGTGCGAGGAAGACATGGAATGCGGCGAAGGCACGGGGCTCCATCCGAAGTCGCCCCATTATAAGTTTACTTAAAGGGTCATTAGTTTTTTAATTTAAATGAATCATAATATCCCAAAAAAATTAACGTGCAGAGACTGGGCACTAGTACGATGACAAAAGCATATTTGTTCCAAGTTTCATGGTCTAAGATCTTGTTTTTTATGCCAAGGCAAAACTAAGGGTATAACTGGATGGCCAAAGAAGGATCTCCCTAAATACGAGGGTGTTTGAGACTATTCCGCTCCATATTTTTTATTCAAACAAGTTAAGCTTCACACACATAGCTTTAGAAAAAAAAATGCGGAGCTATGAGAGCAACTAAAGGTGTGCTTAACAAACTCAAGCTGCTCCAGCACGCCCTGAACAAACTTGATGCTCTAGGAATATCATTTGTTTGTTTGCAAAGTTATACGGCAAGAAAGAACACTTAAATTTTGAATGAATAGAACTCCCGGTGATCCATTTACAGATTACGATGCTTAGATATGTCCATGGGTAGCGTGAACATTCAATGTCATGTGAAAAAAATAATGCGGAAAACTAGTTTCTAGAAAAACTGGTCATAGGCTCATAGCTATTTTCACAAAACCAGCCTTTTGTTTTTTCACAAAATCAGTTTATATTCTTTGTAGTCGTGGAGATGAATAACCAAAATTTTTAGAAACAAACTAAAATAGTCTTGGAGATGGATAACAAACTTCTAAAAAAATATTCAATACTCTCTACACCACCTTCCTATGTTTTTCGATCTCCAAACGAGGCTCCATGTCATAAAAATTTTTCATAGAAAGTTGAAGCTAAATTGAAGTACAAATAGCAAACGTTGAAGTCTGTTAAAGACAAAGGATATGACTACAAACAAGAACAAAGAGAAAGAATTGACTCTAGAATTGTTCTGACCAAATCGTTAGCCTATAAATATTGACAAAGGATATGACTACAAACAAGAACAGAGAGAGAAAGAATTGACTCTAGAATTGTTCTGACCAAATAGTTAGCCTATAAATATTGTCCGACTAGATCTGATTTTGCTAATACAAGATCCAGATATAGATAAAAACTTCACTTGTCTTAACATACAAATTAACACATAGCCACACAAATTTCCTTGATTCACAAAAATTATATTTCAATGACATGTTTATCCTATTGTCATTCCTCGTGAAAAGCAGGGCATTTTTTTGAACATTTTTTTTGAACCGATACATTTGTTGCATAAAATTCCATCCGTACTGAACAAATTTGTGATCCATGAGTACATTGCAGGGAGATCAACCGTGCCTGTGCGTCTGTTAGTAACTTATGAGTTGTTTGGTTCCCTCCCATGGTAACGTAAATGCAATTGGATTTAGATCAAATCTCCATCCCACTAATAACGGTTACATCTTTATTTTATTTACGTTTGTGTTGCCCACTGTACAACCCAAGAGCAGTTCACCACACCTGTCCCTTGTCTACAACTACAAAGGACAGGTACAGGTAAGCCTGGACGAAAAACTCGAAACTCGCTAGCTCGCTCGACTCGCTCGTTAATGGCTCGGCTCGAACTCAACTCGTTTTATAATGAGCCGGCTCGTTTTATAACGGGCTAGCTCGATTTATAACGAGCCAGCTCGAGCTCGCGAGCTGCTCGTTAGCTCGAACAACCCAGTCAATTCACAAGTTAACAAACTAAAATTAGCTCAGCCCATATAACCATACATTTTTTTGGTGGCCTCGGCTCATATATTGCTTATTTATTTTGCTTCGTTCTTCAATTATATTCTCCAATGTTAAATTTATAAGTAATTTATATTTGTTGTCCATGTGATTTTTATAATCTCTCTATAATATGTTTTTATGATTTGGCTCATGAGCCAAACGAGCCAACTCGAGCTGCTTAGCGAGCCGAGCCGAAGCTGCTCTTCTAGCTCGTTAGTATAACGAGCCGAGCCGAGCCGAATATTAACGAGCCGAGCTATAACAAGCCAAGCTGTAACAAACCAAATTGGCTCGATATCCAGGCCTAGGTACAGGATAATGATAAATGCAAAGGGAAAAATAACATATTCTGCAGATGGAGTATAATCTAAGCAACTCGTATTTAAAAAAAAAAAAAAAAACATGAATAAATTAGCTGTTGATGTAACTTAAGAAAAATCCAGAAGACCAAACATCTGACAGATGAATCTTGAAACTTAAGGATCAGAACCAGTAGAAAAAAAAGTGCATGGGATTCGAACATTCCGAGGGTTTCACCCCCCCAGACAGATGGAATGGAGACAAAGCACGAGACCCCGATCATGACACAGCAGGGAAATAGTAGACAGCTTCAAGCATGCGGCGTGCCTCAGATGAACGCCTCAAGTGCATATCACCATAGCTATGCGTGCACCCAGTGCGTCATTGGCACACTTGAGGAACAACCAAATAAAACGAGTAGGGGAAAAAGATGTGAGACAAATACCAGTCTAATTTTCTGGTACTGAATTAAAGCCAAGATTTTTATGGGCTACAAAGCAATAGTTAAATTCAGATTCGGCCGTGCCTCAGTTGAACGCCTCAAGAACATCACAAATCACTCAAAGAATTCACCTTGAAAGTAAATCATCATTGGCACGGAATAAAGAAGAAAGTAAATAAAGTTGTGGAACCTGATTCTTTCTTGCTTTTCAAGAATTGCCAAAGCGATCGAATGCATCGGGCAAAAGATCAGGCCCAGAATAAACAAAGCAGTGAAAAGAAAAACTTCAAGATCGATCTGATGTATGAAGGCACGAATAAGCCTTTCAGATCGATCTCAAATCCCACGTAGAACCCGCAAGATCCAAATCACAAAATCTCAAACAATCGCATTACGATATCTCATATCTGCAAATAAGGAATCTGGTTGCCACACAGAGGGCAGCAGCAACCGAACGAGACCATAGAAAAAATGGGAAAGAATTGAAGAAAAGCCAACAAGAAGCAAAAGGCAGGCTAATCGCTACTGCGAGGTACACCAGGAGGCAGGGTTTCCCAACAAGTGTAAACGGAGCCGCCGCTCGTCTGGTCCTTAAATAGCCGGGCCGCCGCGGGACGGACGGCCGAGATGGCATCTGGCCATGACGCGTCGATCAACCAGCGGCTCCATTTGCCCAGCTGCTGCCGTCATCTTTTCCGGCTCCGCGTGGGATGGACGCGGGGGCGAGGCACGCCCACAGCCACAGTCCCAGCCCAGTGCGCACGACCGCGTGGGATGGACCGCTACTCCATGAGAGGGCCTTCCTTCAGGGCATCATCACGGGATGGGTCTTCTTTCTCCCTTCTAACTGACGGTAGGATATGTAGCCTGAATTCACATCTCTTGGTAAAATCATGAAAAGTTGTTCACCATACGCATTTCAGTCGCTTGAAAAAAAATGAATTGTAGACAGAGTCTTTTTTTTCTCTATTGCCTATTTGCCCGTGCACAACAAATTTACCATTTTCTTATGTGTATTTTTTTTCAACATTCTTACGTTGTAAACAGACCCTAGTAAAAGAGGACTAAAATGTTGGACCATATTATGGGCTAAGGTCATCTTGGACCCTATGGAATCAAACGTTGGACCCTGTGAAAGGTTAAAAAGCAGGGTTAGCTCTATAAACTTGCATGGGACGGGGTGAACTACAAGCATCTAAAACTATGGGAGATTATTTGTAAGTTTGTCAGCACACAAAGAAAAAGATAAATTACAGTAAAATCTTGGGTCAATTCTGCAAAAATTTCATCTTTTTCACGTAGGAGAGTACAACCTATGACCTGCTGGATGTGTTCTGCTCCTTACCTCTGTAGCCAGCCAGTGGGCGGCGACTGACCGGGCATGGGCAGCTGGTTGTGGCGGCAAGCGTTGCAAGTGCGACAGTGGCAAAGATTACAAGGGCAATCCGTGCATAATCGCAGAAGGTTGTTTTGGATAGTGTAAGACAGGATCTTTTTTAACAAAAAATGCATATTATAAAGCATAAACATAGGTTTTGGGGTTGGTTTAGAGTACATTTGGAGTTGCTCAAACTATATAGTACTAGATGATGCCCCACGCGTCGCCGCGAGCTGCATATGAATTATGTCTATGCATTGTGTAAGACCATGTGTCTTTTTTGTCTTTAAATGGCATATGCACCACTATGTCTTAGATGTATCCAACACTTTATAATAACAAACTTTGTATCCTCCGCCGCTTCGGGGAGAACTCCCGCAGCTCCCACAATTTCCATCAAAGCTTCTTTCCTCAACCATCGAAGCTATCCGGAGCCGAAGAGCACTGACCCCGTGGCCATGAAGTGGAGGCGGTCACATGGCCGGTGGCCCTCGCCTCCCACGCACTGGACCCGACTACATCCTTCTCCAGCTGTGTCCCCGCCTCGATCCCGTAGCCCTCCAGCGACGTCATCTTCCTCCGATGCCCCCGCCGTAGGCATGATCTAGGATGGTGATGGTCCTCATGGTTGAGCAACTCCATGTCGTAGGAACTGGTTGCTACGGGCCAAGGTGCCTTGGTAGCAACTGTGGATGCGATGGAAAGGGGCGGCGGCATGAGGAGGTGGACGGCGATAAAATGGCTGATTTAGGTGCGAACTTCTCATTTTATAGGGGAGAGATTGTCAGTTTCCAATCTAATAAATGTGGAGCTATGAGTGGGGATTGCAGGAGGTGAAGCACAATGGACGCACTAACCACTAATGATGCTTGGGTTTTCAGCGCTTCAGTCTTTGCAACGGATGCATTGATCAGAAGGGGCAATAGGCGGTGGCATCCTGGAAGGAGGTGTGAGAGAACTGCAGGCCGCAGGGTGACGTGGCTCTCTGAGATTTCAGAAAATTCCTATAGGGTGTGTTTGGTTGGGTGGATTCACCTAGCCTGGATAAGTTGCACAAGCCAGGCTAGCTATGGCCAGGTCTTTGCAATGCAAGTATGGTATGTTTGGTTGGCTGTTCTATCTAACCCGTGCTAGGTGAAGTTTGTGTTTGGTTGCTTGCGTATCACTTGGCTTGCATTCAGTTAGCAGGCAGTGGAGTGTTTGGTTGGTTGCTATCTTCTATCTTGGTCTCACCATGCAGCAGAATGGGTGACCTTACCACTCCTTTGCATGTGTACGATACGGTGTGCTGGCCTTTCATATTGGGTGACCTCACCATCCATCCATTTGCTCGTAACACTCAAGTGCACTGCAATTGTATTTTGATGATAAATAATACGACATGCTTTTATTCCCTGCGTTCGCGTGGCTAGCCAGACCCATACCAAAAGCGGCACTGAGAGCTAAGCCAAGCCTGGCTTGTTGGAAACCGACGACCCGGGCATTCCCAGGAAGCCAGGCTAAGAGGTCCATTTTGCACTAGTTGGGCTTGGCTTACACCCCTGTTCAGAAAACCAAACAAGTGAAATTTGCATTGTGCAAGCCAGGTTAGGCCCTTACCCAGCCAACCAAACACACCCATAGTGGGTTCCTTCTATTTAGTTATAGTAGATATTGATGCCTGGATGTTGTATAGCACAATTGCTATTGATTTGCGTAACAAATGACAATGAACCAATTAATCAGCACGCTGATCTCATAAACAAGTTTGCATGTACTAGGTTTCAAATTGGAACAGAGGGAATAAAAATATAAAATAGTATGGCATTGTAAAGAGCTACTATACATACATTCACTTCACTGTGTAAAGCAGGAAAAAAAGAGCTACTGCGTACTGCAATGCAAGACAAGATTTTGCACACACAGCGATGAAATCTAGTTCTAGCTAGGCACATGATAAAACCATAAAATTGACCATACTAAAATGGTGAATAAAGTGTACCTGTCATTGACTTGATCGGATTGATTTTGCATTAAGATTTCCGGTGGCATTCTACAAAAGAAAATTGTGATAAAAAAATAGATAGACAGTTGCAGAAATCCACTAAAACATAGTCAGGAATTCTTAATTGAATCGTCGACTTTAAGATTAAAAGGGGATATAAAGTGCCAGATAAAATACATACATATAATAAGATAGTACATTGGCAGATAAAACTTTGACATGGAAACGCAGATAACGAAGGGAAAATAATCGAATTTATGTGGCCCTCATCAGGAACGGAGTGAAAATGCATCCATTTGGTCGATCTCTTATTAGCAAAGGCAAATGGTGAGTCATTTGCTCGATCAGTGATAAAACCAACAAGCTTGAGAGGTAGAGTAGTTTCCAGCACGCCTCAGATGAGAGGAACACAGGTAATCAAATGGACCATGTGGTAGCACCACACAGGCACCGCCGCATGCAGGCCCATCATTATTCAACCTAGTATATTTTGGGTTCGTCACTGGCGCGTGGAAACTTCATTAAAACAAAACAAATTAACACGGAATTCAGAAACTTATAAGAACGAAGAACAGCAGTAACTATACATTGGCGAACGAATGAAAGAAACCAAATGCCGGCCACCGGAAAAGCAAGAATTGATGACCGAAGCTGCTGCCTCAAAACTCTGCATGGCTGCTCGCGAAAAATTAAACCAAATATAAGGTAACAAATTAATGATATATCCTGGAAGGATCAGGCAGGGGCAGAGGCAGGGCGTGAAGAAAATAGACCAGCTGAAGAAATATTTGACAGAGCAGAGCAGGCTTGTAGTAACTAGAGAAAATTAAATTGAAGGAGACGAAGTAGAGTTGGGAGCTATAAATAACTAGTGTTATATAAGGAGGAGGAGGAGGAGGAGGAGGGAGGAGGAGGCGGAGCCGCGGAGGAGGAGACCGTCTGAGCAAACGTTTCGTCGCGGGCAAGCCTGCTGCTAGCTACTACTTCCTAATTCCTAATCAAGCACGTGGCTTGGCCAAGCTTCTGTGCGTAGCTCGATCGAAAAAGTGTCTGCTGGATTGTACATACGTTTTTCAGAGATGCATCGTTCTTCATTCGGTTACTTGGGCGCCAATTCTTCATGTGTGTAATAAGGAACTCAAAACAAAAATTAAGTAGTGTACAATGTATAGCTAAGGACCCTTTTTAGACCGATTCCAATAAGACCGTGTTTGGCGATAATTTGGATCATATATATCATCATTATAATCTAGATTATAAAGAATCATAATTAAAGCATGTGCTTTCCTGGATGGCTGGATTATTATGGTGGGATTATTCTTAATTCAAGTGAAAAATACTCATAATAATCACAAAAAGGAAAGCACATGCTTTAATTATATATACTAGCCCACCTCATAATAAATCTAGCATGTTTGGATCATAACTAAATGGTTTTAACTGATTATTATAATCTTAGTGGATCCAAACTTGCTTGTGATCTACGGAAATTGTTTCTAGAGATCGTGTTAGACTAGCTATTTGGTAGTCGCTAGCTATTTAATCTCTCTTCTTAATAGTTAAGAGAATTCTTGGTAGACTGCCTATTTGGCAACTATTGGAACGCTTCATAGCATTGTCTGCGGCAAGAATTATATGGTCAGATACATGGTATCATCTCGCTCGAACGCACGGATGAATGCCCGTAATCCAGCGAGTACTTGGTGAGTAGTGGCGTGGATAAGGTAAAGGGGGCGGCTTCCTTAGGCTATCCGCACCCATCATCCTCTATTTTCATTCTCTATACATCATGGTCATCAAGATTCTCTCCTCTATACACAATTCTCCCGCACCCATTCATCCTCTATATCATCATTTATCCACTATGGGACCCACTTGTTACTTTATCTAAATATATCCATGTGACATCTTGTTTTGAAGGATTTATTAAAACAAATTTAATGGTACAATTAAAATTTAATTTGGTGTTTTAGTTTGTGAGTTATAACATTTTTTGTGACTTGAACTAGTGGGGCCCGCGCCATATTCTCTTCTCTCTCCTCTGTGTCAACCGCTGCATGCCCCGTGTGCATCCTGGAAGCAAACTGCTTTATCTGACGGACGCAGCATCGTTCCGGAGCGCTGACCGGACAGCGCTGCGGGCGTTTCCATCCTGTATCGGCTGACGTGCCCGCGTACCGGATGACTTTCCCGGACGCGGTGCGGATAGCCTTTGTTCCTTCTAGCTGCGTTGCAACGCACCCACGTCCCTGTCCTGTCCCTTGTCAAACTTTCTTTACGTCGCTGTCCTCGTCTCCTTGGTGAGAGTAGTGAAGGTGCCAGAAGAAACCATTCTTCCTTTCATTTCATTCGCCTTTCTGCTGCCGCGGCTTCCTTCTTCCACTTGCTTCAAGAAACCCAGCTGCGCCAGCAACTCCTGCCCAACGACTGATTTGAGAAGGCTTGAGAAACAGAATTCATTCTCTTCTGCCCGATCAGCTTCAGCTTCCATCGCCGCCCTTTGGCCTTGCTTGTGGTTCAACGCCAATTTGCGCCCCAAATGGTACGTGACTATTGATGGTTGATGCCTTTGCTTTCTCAACTCAGACTCTGCTCTGCTCTACTTCAGTTTGTTACTGATTGATTGAAGTCGGGGCCGATTGTCGGATCAACCGTGTTGGTCGTTCCATGGCAAGTGCCCAGCTGTTGTTTGCTTCAATTTCTCATGAGCAAAGAGCAATAGTTGGATGCCGCGACGAGCTATTTGATTGCCTTTTTTGGCCACTTGGATCGGCACGTGTTCCTTCCTGAAGCTCAACTATGTTATTCAGGCTCTGTTATATATAAGGAAATCTATCAAATTGATTTCACTAGCTGCCCGATTATCCTAGTGACAGTAGTGGGTTCTAGATGCTCATGTAGGTTTGGTTCGGAAAATTAAGTGCTACTCCTGTAACATGCAACACCGGTCAGTTTAAGGTTTCAGTTGACTTGACTTAGGAAGCAAATAGAGGAACCAATGCATCTGTAAACCCTGCTCTGTGAGAGAGAATAAGCCGAAATAAATTCGAGCGAACAGATAGTTTTCACTTTTCAGTCAGAATCACCAAATCTTGGCAAAGCCCAATTGTTCTGCTTCTGTACATAAATGGATAGAAATAGGGATTCAGAGAACAGCACCAGAAGCAGCCTAGTATTTCTGAACATGATTAATAGTAAGTTTTTATATTTCTTAAAAAAGGTTCTAGAAACAGAGGTTTGAGACAGGCTGAGACGTAGTACAGTAGTTTACATCTGATATATATATGCTTCATCGGATTGGAAGCCTGTGTTTTCCCCTCTGAAAAAAAAAGCATCGCTGAAAACTGAATGTTGAGGTGGGGGATGCAGGCGGGCACGTACGACAAGGCCTCCGATCCTCCTTCCAACTCCTCCGGCTACCGGACAGACAAAGTCCGGCGGAAGCGGCTGACGGCGCAGAAGAAGAAAGAGATCAAGGAGGCGTTCGATCTCTTCGACATCGACGGCTCCGGTCGGTGATAGTGTTTTGTTTACACATCACGCATGCTAGCTAGCTGCTGATCAATTCGCCTATGGCGGTGTGGCTTACGTTTTTGTCTTTCACCTGCATCCATTCCAGGCACCATTGATGCAAGGGAGCTCAACGTCGCGATGAGGTACCGTACCGTCTGTGTGTGCAGCTCTGCTTCTGTTCTACTTCATACATAGGAGTAGCTGAGCAGTAGTTGTTTGCAACGAACTAGGCATGTTACCTAATGCGCATATGTAATGTGTTTGCAGAGCCCTTGGATTCGAGATGACACCGGAGGTACGTACGTGACGTGTTAATTAGTAATAATTAATGACAACAAGATAGAGAGAGGCTCTATATATAGTTGTACCCTTAAGGTGGGTGGTGACTGATGAAATACTACAACTGAAATCTGAAATGGTATGGCATCTCGCATGTATGCATCCGCTGCAGCAAATCAGCCAGATGATCGCTGAGGTGGACAAGGACGGCAGCGGCACCATCGACTTCGACGAGTTCGTGCACATGATGACGGACAAGATGGGCGAGCGGGACGCCCGGGACGAGCTCCACAAGGCTTTCCGCATCATCGACCAGGACGCCAACGGCAAGATCTCCGACATGGACATCCAGCGCCTGGCCATCGAGACCGGCGAGCACTTCACGCTCGACGAGGTCAGGGAGATGATCGAGGCCGCCGACGAGAACGGGGACGGCGAGATCGACCTCGACGAGTTCATGAAGATGATGAAAAAGACCAACTTTGGCTCTGGCTTCTAATCTACTATACCTAAATAGGAGGAACCCACTAGCATATTTTCCTGGCTTCTCATGAAGCCACGTCAGCATGAGTCCACATCTAGAGAACAACCATCGGTCATTCCTCGCAGCAACTCTCACCCACACGAACACCGGAACCTGCATGCCTCCCCACTGTCTCTTCCACTTCTCTAACGCACAATCCCTCCTAATGCTACTGCAACATACTGCACAATTGATGCGATCCAATTTCACTGGATGCTGAAGAAACTGCTCCATCGCAGAGCCACCATGCTGTGTCGTTTGCACTTCACCTCCTGCACCACTGCCTCCAATACTTATGCAGCATGTCAAAATATGAAACGGACAATCCAGCATTTCTTCTATAAAATAAAATTGAGGCCGGCGTTGCTGTTGCTGCGGGGCAGCGGCTGCAATGGGGGTGGCAGATGCATGTGCTGACTGCTGCGCGTGGGCATAGTTGCGGAGCATGAGGTGAAGGATGGAGAGCCAGCGTGTGGGAGATTCATCACCTACTGCGCTCACCGTCTACCTCTGGACGCCCCCCACACTCCGCTGAGGACTTCGACCCCAACAAGGCACAAGCACGTCTTTCATCTCCTCGGGGTGATGGCTGTTCGATCTGCTTTGGAGTCTGAAGCAGAATGTTGAGAAAAGAAGCTTCGACGGCAAACGTGGAGATATGGAAGTAATCTATCCATGGAAAGGTTGAGCGGTGCTGCGGTGGAAGCCCGAAGACACGATGAGAAAGGAAGATGAAACGAGTGGAGGAGAGCTGTCCACGTGTCGCCGATTTCTTTCCTTTTTATGGTATATTGGTATGCAACAGTTTTTGTTTACAAATTACAAAGTGGATCATAGATAAACGATAAAGTTCTGAGTCCGGCACCAATTTCCCCTGTCTCTCTCTCTATTCTACTTAGGTTGGCAGTTGGCACCAGCACATAGGAGTCGATGAGTTCCAGCGTCCGCCCTGTGATTTTTGCCTCTCGGCTAACTAGCAATCATGATATTATTCTAAGCGGTACTATTTTTCCCAACAATATTTTATTTTTCCTATCCTATTTTCTATCTAGATACTGATAAGTTTTTGCCATGGTCCACTTATTAGGACCAATAAATTAGTTGTTACTATGTTATATCCACACTATTATTCATTGTTCATCTAAATTTATCCCTGGAATTCCATGACAACGGTCTATGATATTGTAATTAGATAGCCCTACTAATTCTCCTACATAAAATTCTTCTCATATATACGACAACATCCGCAGCAACGCGCGGGGTATCATCTAGTTAATTTATTAGTCGGAACCTATCGATCGATCCCAATATTCCATCGTTCAACGGTCACGGTACATATATATGACTGGTGGAATACATCTATAGGGTTTTGAGAAATATAATGTCATTCACACATCATTCATGATAGATAGTGTAGTATATGTAGTGGCGTGCGCTATCTATGTCGCTATATTGTAGAGATGTCCATGTACCTGCGACATAGGCCTTTTATTTACCTACATGTAATGAACCATATAAAAAGCCCTGTATATATACTTTCTCCATCCCGAAATAAGTGCTTATTTTTTTTTTGAAACAACGAAATAAGTGCTTATCTTATTTATCAAAGAGTCAAACTCTTTTTGAAGTTTATTTAGCTATAAAGAGCTCGTGGGCAAATGTGGCTGACCGCATAACGTCGCTCGATTTTGTGGCTTTTTGCAGCAGCTCGCGTAGCTAGTGCCACATATAGCTCGATTGCAGGACGTTGTCGACCATGGATCCAACCCAGCCATAATCGTCAATAATTACACCCTCACATCATCGCGCTCTCGACCTTTGCCTTCATCGACGAAGACGATCGACGAGGGAAACCAGCACCATGCATCCAGCAACTCAGACGAACGCACCTATTGGATCGTGCGGTGCTCGCTTGGTCCAACGGCCCTGGCTCCCGCGATCCACTCTTCTAGAGCTGGATGGGACCAAGTATGAAGGAAGAGGTCAGTGAGAGGAAGAATAACAGCTAGCACTGAGAGAACAACTGCCTAAGTACTGAAAGGATTTAGATGGCTAAAAAAGATTTAGATAGCTAGAGAGGAGCAAATAGCCTAAAATTTCTCTACAAAACACAAATTCACAAAACTGTTCAAGAGATAGATGACACAATCAACTTTTCTCTCGAAGTTGGGTTGCTTAATGTTAACTTAATCCCATTGTACCGAAGTCTACCAAATGAAGTGATTCACGCAATAACTAGCATCACACACTAACCCCACAATTTGGGTGTTGCAAGAATCACTCCTATGGCCTCTCCTTGCGCAGTTGCACACCTCTTCCAGTTGCAAGTATGCGACACAGGTCCTATATATAATGCATTGCTCTAGCCAACTCCGAAGAAATGCGATGAATTACAAGCACAACCAATCTTAGGCATGTCAGCGAATCATGCAAAAGGGGAGCTGGATTCCCAAAGGGCTTGTTCGGTTAAAGGGGAATGAATCCCTCGAAAAATTCCACCTAGAATAGTTAGCTTAATTTGTATATGCATGTGAACCTCAAATAAATCCTGGGTCAAAAATGGTCTAAACGGACAAGTCCTAAGTGCATGTAAGTTTTGAATCTAAAACTATAGTTAATTGATATATTACCTAAATTAAATGGCTAATTGCACCCATTGTTTCATATAAATATGATTAGTAACATTTACTTTTCTTATATATCTAAAAATCCAATATCACATGCAAAATACTCCAAATTTTAGCTCATCATACTCTCTCCCTGTGCCATTGTGTGCCCCTCTATTCTCCCAAGCATGAATCCTAACCATTTTATTACTAACATGATGAATTAGATATTAGAGTAATAAGTGCTTTGTTTTATCCTATCTGTGGCTAGAACTCATGATGTCTATACAAGTTAGAATAGCACATGTACAACCATGGTATGGATTTTTTATATGCTCATACAAATTAGAACGACTCATGTCTAACGTTGATGAATACAAAGTTTGATATCCAATATGTATTGGCTTGTGTCCTACGTATCTCATATTGATTCGGACTCATGACCCGTAGCGCTCATATAAGTTAGAACAACTTGCGTCTAACAATGATACAATATGATTCTCTGTGTATTGACTTCCCTAGCAACATATGGACATATTTACTAGTATAAATCTTAAGTCTAATTAATTTTAATATGACCGAATGATTGTTCATATTATTTAGCATTTTTTATTTATGTACTTTTATAATTTATTTTTAATATATTAGAATTCAGCAATTAATATCTATTATCTATAATACTTTACTTATATTTATATATTTAACTATTGAAATATTAATTAAAATATTTTATTTTTGGTAGTTGTCTTTATCCACGGTGTTATATGGCTATACTTTAAATCGCTTCATCCATAATGATTTTATTATGCTATGAAACTATCGATAAGAAAATAAATATTTTCTCCATTTCAAATTATAAGGCATTTTAAGAATCTTGAAGAGTCATTTTTTAAGTTTAACTAAAACTATAGAGAGAAACACAAAGATTTATGATATCAAATAGGTATACCATAAACTATAACTAATAAAAATTCTAATCATACTTATTTGGTACCATAAATCTTATTATTTTATTAGATAAATTTGGTCAAATTTAAAAAAAAAATAACTCTTCAAGGTTCTTGGAATGACTTATAATTTGGGCTAGAGAGAGTACATATTATCTTCGAAATCAAGTAAATATCCGAATTCGAATGTAAATTCAAGACATATGTTTTGCATTAGTACTTGACAATATTCATATTCGTATTCAATACAAATTAAAATTCGATAAGTAATAGTACGTGAAATCATATCCGTGTAGAGTTAGCAAAACCAAATCTATCTCTAAGTCGAGATGCTCAAGAGCATCTCCAGGAGCCCTTCAATATAAATCCTCTAATAAAATAGGATTGCAGGTAGCCTAATACTCCTATTCTAAATTATAGTTAGTTCAATTTTTTTTGCCCCTAAGTTTGACACTTGTTTTATTTAAAACTTTGTGTAAATGTAGACAAATTTAAGTCATTCTTAAAGAATTTCTATTAAGCAAGCCACAACAAAAATATAATATCTACCATCATTTTCTGAATAAGGCGGTCAAACGAACTATAATTTATAATGGAGTTAGTGATATTTTTGGATTATTGGAGATGTGCAGTATTATTGGGGATGTGCTATAATGGATCACTAATTATCTGTCCGAAATTATGTGGCCCCACCTGTCAGTTAATATTTAATAGTATTATTTATTTATTTCTCATTTCCTTTCTTTCCCCTCGGCCAATCTTCTCCCGCATCGCTATTTCTACACGCGGCCCCGAACTCCATCCCAGCGCATCCTTCCCGGCGCAGCCCCGGGGTGGCGCGTCCTCCAGCCCCGGCCCCGACCCCGACGTCCTCCGCGGGTGGCGCGTCCTCTGGTGCCTTCCTCCTCCACGGGATCGAGCGCGGGCCGGCGCCGTCGCCGTCGCCGTCGCCGCGGGTGGTGCGTCATCCGCCTGGGGATCGTCGGCGTCGTCCTCTGCTCCAGGATCGAGCGCAAAGCTTATCATAAGACAAGCAGCCGAACAGGCCCAGTCAGTTTTTCCTTCCCAAGGCAGTTGCCTCGTTGAGGAATTACTTCACATCCCCTCCTCCCCGGCAAACCGCAATGAGGTCTCCGACTGCCGCCGTCGCTGGCTCCGCCCCAGATTTGTCCGACGCTCTGCCCTCCCCAGCCTCCCCTGTGGCAGCCCCATGCCAGTCCAGGTGAGGGAGCTGCACCTGTCGCTTCCTCGATTCAACAGCGCGCCCCGTTTTATATATGTAACTGACCTTCCTGGCATCCTCTTCGTCCCCAGCCCCAGTCGCCACTACTACCTTGCCGTCGACCGCACTCAGTTCAAGATGGTGCGTATCTATTTTCCCCTCCCCCTTCGCTTCGTTGCAGTTGCGGTTGGATTTCATCTCTCCGTTGCTAATTGAGTGATTGTGCCCGATTTTGCGATTATCACTGTTTGGTTAGTCTCGATTTGTGATGATTTATTGTTGTCTTTGTGGGCAGAGGACACTCTTGGAGCTCCTGGGTGTTGTCGCCGATCGCCGTGGTGGGCTGCCAATTGCGACATGTGTTTCCTCCCGTGATGAGCTTGATGCCGTCTGTGCTGCCGTCGCCAACCTCTCCTTTGTGTCAATGTCACCGCTGGTAATTCAAACACAATTTTACCATCTAGTTGTAACTTGTTCTACATATTTCCATTTGTTCATTTTTCTCTGAAAATTCTTGGTGGCTTGGAAGTAATATGCCATCATCTAGCATGTTTTCTCTGAAAATTTATTAGGTTTACCATCATAAATATTGTTATGTGCCCAGAAATTGTTGCACAAGGTCTAAAAGGTCTATGATCCCTATTAAAATGCTCACATCAACCTCAACATATTACTAATGGGTCTTCTTTACAGTATAGTGATCAAGCTGAGGCAGAGCGTGCATCTATTCTTGAGAAGTTCCGTCAAGAAACAGTACAGTGGAATCAAACGTCTAAAGCTACCAATATTGCCGAAAGTTCTAACCTTGAAAGTACGGGCTCAAAACTAAGCATTATAGTTGCAACAGATGCTTGCTTGCCTCAGGCAGCGATGGCAGAGGCATCCCTTATGGCTCGAGTGCTGATAAATTATGAGCTTCCCACAAAAAAAGTGAGCTTTACCAATATTTTTGTGCATATTTGTTGCTTTTAGCCCATTTGCTGCACAACCCATGATTTTCCCTATATAAATATATTTTCTATCACGCAGTTTCACTTGCTCTTCCAGTTCTACTTTTCTGATGTCTTGCATGCCTGAAGATTAAATTTGACGTTTTGCAGGAAGCTTACTTAAGGCGCATGTCAACATGTTTGGCAGCAGGTATATTAAGATAATATTCATTCAATCCACCTCTTATGCTCCTTCATGTAGCTGATGGCCTTTGATGGTGCAGACGGAATTGTGATTAACATGGTTGTTGGTGGTGAGGTGGCTACACTCAAGGCTTTAGAAGAGAACAGTGGTTTGCTCATTGCCGAGATGCCAATACATGTAAGATATACACTATTATTCATTTTACTATCATCTAATATCCTCTTATGTTTAAACTTAAATATTTGATATGCAGGTTTCAGAGATACTATGATAGTCCCAATTTTACAACATTTCAGAAGTTACTGTTCTAGTTCCACACTATCTACTCGTGGTTTTACTTCTGCTACTTTGATTTTGGATTGCTTTTCATGATACAGATTGTTCCTCAAATTAGATCTCTAAAGAATTAGACTAATGCTTTCTATTTTCCTCGCCCTAAGAAATAATAGAATATAGTCATGGTTCAACAGCCAGTAATATGATTCTTTCACTATGTGCATTTTTCTATGTTGATGCGCACAAATCCATGTACAAAAAGGCAACTTAACATTGTTCTATGTAGCTGATAAGCTGAAGCGAACAGATATGGAATGCTTATCATTAGTTCTTACCAGATCAATGGTTGAGTCACAAAGAAAGATAGGTGCCACAGAATGTTGCTATGGAATGCTCTAGTGTATACTTCAAGTTGGAACTATAGTAGGTTGTATGATAATCTAATAAACTGGTGTTTTCACAGTTGTCTAGTGAACATTTTCTGCTCTGTGTTATACCCAACTTTCACTTTGGTAAAAGAATTACATTAAAAAGTAAAAATAATGCAAAAAAGGCAAAAAGGAAATTACATGATTGTTGTATTGGAAAAATACAGAAAGTGATAACGATATTCATATGGCGCCACCAACCTCTTGCCATATAGATATAAGGAAATCTGCAGCTTTGTAGACTGCACAATGGTACTGTCATCATCATATGTTACAACTAGAGAAATAATAACAATGGAATTATGCTAAATAGTTTTGCTAAACAAATGGGATTGCCTCTGGTTCTAATGTCTTGTTGGCATCATCTAACATGTTCATTGTGGATTCTTATCCATTTGGAAATTGTTTCAACTTTCAAATAAACAGAACCCTAAAGTTAATGAAATAATACATGGCATTTTACGTGCCATGTGTCAAAGTCTATTTCTTTTCTCGAATATGCACGAGAGCTGTGTATCATTGCATAAAGAAGAGAGGTTTTATAAACACAACACACAGCCACCAAGTCCACATTTTGAACACTAGCAGTAAGAAACTCATAACTTTCGGCATAAAGACCAAAAATGCGAAGAGATATAAAAAATGCTACTTTGATCATTTGTAACCACTAACCACTCCATATCTCTGTCAAGTAAACTTTCATGGGCTTTGAATTTATGCAGAAACATAATTAGACAAATCATCTAGCTTACTCCCATTTTTAAATGTAGCAAAGTACATTTTTACATGAGACCGAAGCTCAAGAATTGCATGGACCATTTTGTATGTCTCCATGTCTATTATCGAAAGACTGAAATAGTTTTCTGTATTGTTCACAGTTGCTTATTTTTGAGGGATGTGATAGGATGTTAGTTAAGCTGAAGCTTTAACAAAAAGGGTTAGGCCTTCTCTGTTAGTTGACTGCATTGTTGCCTTTCTTTTTTCTGATTGTCTCTTTTAAATTACTTTATTATGGCTATCATTTGCATTGGATTTAGAATTTCTCTTCATAAGTGAGGATTTAGAATTTCTCTTCATAAGTGACATGGAATCCCTTTTTTGGTGGCGTTTGGATACTGGGATAGAGAAAGGGAAATAAACAAATGGCTAGGATTAAATGGGTGTGAAAAATGAATGGCTAGAGGGTGGGATATTGTATCCCTATCCCTAAATCCAAATGCCTCGTTTCAGTTTATCGCTACCATAGCAAAGTCACAAGCATGGCAACTACCAAGATGCATTTGTGTTGGGATGGTGAAAGGACTTGGCATTTAGGGACTGGCTGTTCAATTGGAAGATAGAATAAACAGCTAGAAAAGCAGCATTGTTCTATATTGCAATTGGACGTCACTTGCAAGTCAATCCACAGTTGATAAATCCAAGAAATGCTAGTGTAATTATCTGGTTATAACATATCAACGTCGTTGTCACGTATTCCACTGGCCCCTTTATTTTGATATGTATGTCGTTCTAGCTTTATCCTTAGTCAGACTTCTCTAACTATGAGTGTTTAGGTGGTTTGAATGAAACCAGTTTGATATGACACTGTAGATTTTGGTGCATTTTAAGAATGACGGACAAAACCAGAATGACCTAGTTTTGAAATACCGTTGCTTCCTCTATATGATACAGAGTGCCGTACAGGCTTGTTTGGCTTGCTGCAGCTTGGGTGTGGTCCGTTCAATATTTTGTTCCGGCCGCAGGTGGTGCCAAAGTATGGCAGTTTTTTTCTGTCTTGCCGTGTTGCTGTTTGTCGCCAAATGGCAATGTCCTTATGCCTTCACGACCTTGCTTCACATAGACACAAGCCATGATGATGGCACAGGTCTTCCTGTTTGTCGGCCCCTTTGTTGAGATCAAAATTGAGAAACCTTTGCACTTGCAATTTTGAGATTAAAACCACCAAACCACCCACTATCGACATGTGTCCACTCTGTCCTAATCTGTCCTAACAAGGTGATCATCAAATCCTTTATCACGGGCTGGCCCTCACTTGACTTGGTCTTATCATTCCTTAACTTTTGTTTACAATGTTTCATTCTTTTCACACATCCTCACGTCGTCCTTGTACTTGATATGGATCATGTACTCATGGTCTAATTAGCCAGTTGTTTCTCAATCCAAGCTTTTTTTGTCTGCCCTTCACCGCTCAAATAATACATTGGCATGAATCTTCTTTTGACCTTCTCCCTCGCTATCAACCATCAAGTTTTCTCTAACACCTACACATACACAACCAAGGGACATAGTCACATAGGACTTGTTTGGTTGCAGCCTTGAATCATTTGCCTGAAGAAAGATATTGCCTGTAAATATGTAATACCCTGGCCCTAGGGATTAATAGGATACTCATGTCAACAAGTTACAACTTCCTTTCCAAAAGCTCATCTTGAAAGAACTCTGAGGTTAAACGTGCTTGGTCTGGAGCGATAGGCGACCGACCGGAAAGTCATTCCCGGGTGCGCACAAGTGAGGACAAAGTGGATAGAAAAGACTGTCTATGTCCTAATTAAGCTACTAGGGCATTACAAAATGCATTTGCTTTCGCTTGGCCAGGCAGCTGCAAGAGACAGGGAGTGTTTGGTTGTAGCCTACTGCCTGGGAAAGGAGAGTCGTGGACCCCAGCCAGGCAGTCGATTTTGGTTGCCTGGGGAAGAAGCATCTGCCTGGTCCAAGCTGCTTTGCAGGGCTCCAACCAAATACCCTACAGGCCGGTAGATTATAGGCAACAGATTTTTCTAGGCAAAACTCAATCAGGGTCACATCCAAACAGACCCATATTGCACCGCAGATACTAATTCGACGCATTGGTTAGACTCATGCTAGAACCAACTCGATCATCTCACCTCAACAATTACTCATCATCCCCAATGTTTTTTTGAAAGCAATCATCATCCACAATGTCAAGGGTACATCTCAACCTTTTCATCTCACCATGCATGCGTGTTCATTTTATCAATTTATTACCTTCAAAATTTTTTTATCAATTTATTAATGCCCCAAAATTAATAACACGAGCAGGATTACATATTTTCCACAATTGGACATTGAACTAGGACTCCCACCTTCACAAAATCAGCAAAAAAGCTCTTTATTATCCTTGTGCATTCACCATTCACTGACAAAGATATTAATAACTTAGATCTTCAAAGTCTCGATAAACCTGTTTCCTTTGGCAATTCCTTGACGGAGGCCAACAATGTAGTCTGCGGCCTTAATTTTCCTGTACCGTGCTGGACTCTCCTCGCCCAGCAAACCAGGCGCTGGCTCAAGCACTTTGTGACCTTCCACGCCGTAGAACATGGCCAGTGAGAGCCTCTCCTTCTCTGCATTCGTCACAACCCTGTGCACCGGACTTTTGAAGATCCCATTGTTCATTATCTGTGTCAGAATTTCACACCCGAATTCAGCTTCCGCACTGTATTTAGAACTCGCATATGCATAATTACAGACTCTTTTTTCTGTTAACAAAAGAATAACTGAATCTCTAAGATTCCGGTGAGGAAGCGACTTGGATTTTCAGATGCTTACCTCCATGGAGTCTCCCAAGTTGACAACCAACGCGTGAGGTTTGGATGGAACAGTGTACCAGATGCCATCTTTTTGAACTTGCAGGCCCCCAACATCATTGTCAACGAGAAGTATCGTGACAGCGCCACCGTCAGAGTGAGGCTTAATGCCAAAGACGAGCTCCGGCCTTGGACAGGGAGGGTAGTAGTTGAACCTGGCAATTGCTGTGGTCTTGTCACCAATCTGGCTGATGAAATAATCTTCGCCAAGCTCCAAAAGGTTGCCAATCGCTCGTAGGAGATTGTCCCTAATTTTCTTGGTTTTCGATGCATACTCTTGCAGAAGATCCCTGCAAACGAAGGGCGTAGTATAGCTAATTTTTTTTTTCTATGCTAGCTAGTATGTGCTGTATTAGTTACTTCAATGACACAAGGAGAAGAAATTTCGAGTAAACGACGAGTAGACAACCTGAAAGAATCAGGGTGTTTGGGCCAATAAGCAAGGTTCCTCTCATCTTCTGGTTCCACCCTGAGTTGCAGCCGATCTTGCCAGTCCAGTATCTGATCTTGGGATGTTACCATGTCATTACCATAACCTTCCATCTGGAACCGCTTGCCGCCTATCAAGTTACTGCATTTCTGCTTCTCTTGGAGCGGCTGGTGGAAAAAATCTCGTGACGCGGCCATCACATCGTCCATTAGAGATGATTCTATCCCATGGTTGGTAACCTGCAGAATATATGTAGACGATGCTGTTTGTTACACACCATGGCTGAGCAAGCACTGCATGATTGAAACGGGAAGATATAATGAACTCAACGGCTCACCAGGAAGAGTCCCCAGGTCTGCAGTGCTGACCGGAGCTTGGAAGCCTCATCGGCAGCCGGCAGCCTGCTGAGATCTATCACGGGAATGGGCTCCGGCATGGCAGCGGCGAATAGCAGGCTTTCAGGACGATCCTGCTCCTGCAGCACGAACTGGCTCGGTGGTTCCACCACGCCTGCCGCCAGTTCTTGCACTGGGGTTGGCACCCTCCATGACTCGTCAGCCATTCTAGGGAGATCTTCCTGAACTGAGTATAGGGAGCTCGACCTTCGATCATACTTATAGTCTGCCAGGGCCCTAAAACTTACAGTTGAAGGTATCACCAGTTAGTCAAGCAGTGTCATTATCGTCTGAGAAAGTAGTGCCCCTTGTTTCAGAAGAAGAAAAACCACCAAGGAACATTAGAATAGTCAGCTGGGAATCTGGAATAAGGGTGGTCCAGGACAGTCCTTATCAGAGAAAAGTTATTGTTTTAGAAGAAGAAAATTTATCTAGAATTTTATATCAGTAAATAAGTTGGAAAAAGGTGGACAAGAAAACATGTAGCACTGCAAATGAAGCTCTAGAAGAGGTGTTGAGGTTCAAATTTGTCCTAATACAGTCAGCTTGGATGAATGAATGGCCGTGTATGTCTATTCGCTCGGCTTGGTTGGCCGCGTTGTTACCGATTTCTCCGGATCAACTCAGATTCCAATAACTTCCACCATATTTGTATGGATTTTCTAGTCTGCTCTGTCCACCTGCTCCGGGTGATTTTATTTGCGCTTTTCGAGAGCCATTTCGACTGAGTTGTCTGGCCTTACCAGGGTTTTGTCTGCTGTATACAGAGAGACTTACAGGTCTGGTGTACGGGAGATCAATTGTCTAATACGGAGTCCAGCTGCCATACCAACCACGCTTGGCATATTCACATGTCCACCCGTGAAGGGTAAGGAAGAGAAAGTAATCCTCCGTTTTTTTAAACTTTCTTATTTTCACACAAGTTAAATATACTTAACTTTAACAAAATATATAAGAAAAATGTTAATATGTATAGTACATACTTCTACTGTTCCAAATTATAATTTGTTTAACTGCTCGTCTTATTCAAAAGTTTATATAAATAGTCAAATTTAAGTCACTTTTAAAGATCTTTTATTAATAAAGTAAACCACAACAAAAAATGTGATATTTTGCATAATTTTTAATTTTAATAAAATGAGTAGTTAAACTTAAGATAACAAACAATTATAATTTAGAATAGAGTTAGTAATTAATATCATTAGACATTAGAGAGATCGTTGAATCTATTTTTTTGTAGTACACATATTTGACGATACAAATGTCAAATGTTGTTAATATTTTTATAAATTGAGTCAAACTTAAGATAGGTACCATAGCGACATTTAAAAAAGACACACAGAGTACAAAATAATTAAACAAACGACTTACATGAATGTAATGGAATTGGATAAGATGGCTGATGGTTATTTGTTACATACATGCCCACGTGATTAAAGAAGCAATAGGAGTCCAAGAAGAGTTTTCTAGAAATATTTAGGCCTTGTCCGACCGCATTTGTTACATTAATTTGTATAACAACCATAATAATTTCAGCCATCTTCAACAAGTACCCTATCTTAGGTTGCTATTATTATTTTTTTGGCAAAAACATAAAAAAACCTTCTCCAACAGTTCCCCATCTCAGGTTGTCATTTATCCCAAGTTGAGAAAAAGAGCCTCCACGCGTGCATATATGCGCGCTCGACTCCGCACACATCCGACCGTATTAGAAGAGGTGGAAGGGTATAAAAACAATTTTGTTTCTGTCTCAGGGTTCCTGATGTAAGTTTTCAAGAGGTGGGAGGGCACAAACATAATTTTGTTTCTGTCCCAGGGTTCCTGATGTAAGTTTGATCTGGATTTGGCAAGTGAATTATACCAAACTATTGGAGAGTTATCTTTTTTCACTTGCCATATATTTTAGAGAGTTGCTAAATCATAAGATTTGCCAAATGAATTTTGGCAAATTCTTGGAGATGCTCAACTTGTTTTGAAAAAAGCAAACATGGCCTTAGTTGGCTTGCATGCATGCGTGATTGGATAGGAAAGTGCAGATTATGCCTCAGGGAATATAATATGAGCAAGTAAACACACAACAGTCAACTCCAGCTATTCTAATAAATTCTATGGACGCCATGACAACACTACTACAATAATAATTTTTAGCAACACTATATTTTCTAGATAGGGACGGTTTGATCAGTAGCCGCCCCTAAAGTGGGCACACCAAGGTCCCACTGGTTCAATCGCCCTAGAAATAGAATAGCAGAGACAGTGGTACTATAACCGTCTCTATAAATTGATCTATTTGTAGAGATGGTTAAATAACTAACCGCTCTTATCAGTTTTTTTTTTTTGCGGTGGCGGTTGATTCACCAACTGCTCCCACAAATGTTCCACTTATAAAGCCTGCGTTCTCTTCTTCCTCCTTGGGTCAATCCGAGAAGAAAGGAAAGGGGTACTTGGGCTACCTGCCAAAAATCACCATTTGGAGAGGAGAGCTTTTGATTTCATTTCCTTTGGTGGAGAGGTGGTAGAAGGTAAGGAAATGCTATTCCAAACATTTATTTTACTTTTATTAGTTGGTTAGTGCTTAATTAGAGTTTTGTTTTTCTCTCTCTTCTATGGTGCTTGAGCAATTTGTGACGCAAAGTTAACTTAAGTTTGTAAAGATTGTGCCCTTATTTAGTTGTTCTTCCATGATTTTAGTGGACTATTAGTTAGTTTTATGAAGATTTCATCCACATCTAGATCTAGATGTAGAAATAGGGTCTGCTTTGTTAATTATAACTTTGATAATTTTTGTTTAACAAAGTAGGATATTAGGAGAGTTGAATCTATAATTACTATAAGGTTGAACCCCACTAAGCTAATTCTCTTGGCTGTGATTGGTTGAGGCTTCGAAAGTGATGTTAGCTGACATCATCAAAAGAGTTACTCCCACTAAAGTTCATTTATTTCCCACTAGCCATTTCTTTTGAAATAGAAAAAAGTCTTAGCACCTAAATCAAGTATCGTAATTAAAATCCAATTGCACCATGGTGTTCCTCGCAATAAACTCTTCAAAACAAGACCCCACATGGATATATTTCGATAACCTTTTTGTAAAAATTTAAACTGTTTGTAAGCAAAAACCTGTTTGCAATTAAAATCTAGCAAAACTGCATATCATGTGTGGTCCTCTAAAATATGCATAATTTTATGAAGGAAAACTTCTAAAATTTTGGGAGAAGGGATGACCCTCGTATATAGTAGGGGTGGGGGTTCGAGTAGATGACTTTTGAAATAGAAAAAAGTCTTAGCACATAAATCAAGTACCGTAATTAAAATCCAATTGCACCATGGTGTTCTTCACAATAAACTCTTCAAAACAAGAACCCTACATGGATATATTTCGATAACTTTTTATAAAAATTTAAACTGTTTGTAAGTAAAAACCTGTTTGTAATTAAAACCTAGCAAAACTACATATCACATGTATTACATGTGGTCCTCCAAAATATGTATAATTTTATGAAGGAAAACTCCTAAAATTTTAGGAGGAGGGATGACCCTCGGGTATAGTAGGGGCAGGGATTCGGGTAGATGAGATTTGGTGATGCCCAGTTCAAATAATCTATACCATGTATGCCAATGGATATAACCTCCGCAATTGATCTACTACATCCATATATATCTATTAATTCAAAGTTTCAATCATTATAAACTTCTTATATTTCTATTTCATACCCTTGACAACGAACGCGGGCATCATACTAATATTAATTGTTGCTAATTGTTTTCGCTAAATTTGTTATGGATATAAATTTTGAAGTTGTTATAGATAAAAATATATTTATGTTTGCTAAATTGCTAATGATATTTTCTAGTATATATTAATTTGAATCTCCTATATATTTTTTTTAGGCAAAAGGATGGCACGAACGATGGTGGGGGTTAAATATTAATCGTTCGTAATTGTTTTCTTTAAATTTATTTATTGTAATGATGAAATGGAGAAATATATATTTTTAAACTGTCATGGATAAATATATATTTATTTTTTGCTAAACCGCTAGTGTTATATATTGTTTCTAATATATATTAATTTAAATCTTGTATATATTTTTGGGCTAAAAGATGGAGCACAGGGGCCTCTTGGATGTACGGTGCACTCAAGTGGAAGGCAACTTTCCGTGATGAAGTGGATAAATTTCTTGAAGTTGTGGAGAACCATGCATTATCAAACTAAAAGGGCACTAAAATTATTTGCCCATGTAACGATTGCAAAAACCATATCGTATGGAAAGATGTGACTATTATCATATCACATTTGATTATGAGAGGATTTGTTAAGGACTACATAATGTGGGTTCATCATGGTGAAACATCTGCTAACTTTGATTTACCTAAAGAGGCAAACCACGATTCCCTGCACCCATCTGTAGAAGACATCGATTGCATGGACAAATATGTAGCAGATCTTGGATGCACAAATATATGACGGTGGCCATGAACAAGGTGCTAGTGGTTGGGTTGTAATGACAAAGCTGGTGGCCACAATAATGGTTGGTGAACATGTCGGGCATAAAGATTATTTTAAAGAGCGTGAAAGGTCTATAAAATTTAGAGAAGGTGAAAAAAGCATTGAATGAGACTTTAAATGATATTGGAAAGGGTTCTTCAACACACTGGACGGTGCTACATTTCGTTCTTGAGTTGCGGATCCTAAAGGCTAAGGGTGTGTTTAGTTGATCTGTGGCTTTTGCAAAAGCTGTTGTGAGCTGTGAGCCAGTGTAGCAGATTGGCTGTCCAACTCTGGCTGGATTGGGCGGGCAGGATCAGCGCATTCATGGGGCAAGGCGGGCGCCCGAGCAGCGACCGCACCTAGGGTACGGTAGCCTGCAGCTGACGCAGCAAGGAAGGAGGGGGCTGTGCCCGGTGGGCGTGGTGGCAAGCCAGGAACCCTACCCGAAGGTCTCCATCCCCTAGAAGTCGAAGCGACTGTACAAGCAACGGACGACCGTCGGCGGCGGTGGAACAGGGCTGGAGGGTTTTGAGCTCCAAAAAACTCAAAATTGGCCATTTCATAAGGGAAGAAGTTTTGCTCTTCGATTTATCGAAGGGACACTGCAAGAGGTTGATTCTTATTCTTCAACCCCCATTTTCTCTTTTTCATGATTTAGGTGCTTTTCTCTAGATCCAAATCTAGATCTAAATGGGAGGGGGGGGAGAAAATCAGATCTAGATGTACTTGAATGTATCTTCTTATACCGCTATATATTTTTATATGACTTTCGTTGCCTGTGCAAGGTCATATTCATGGACAGGGAACGGATGTACAAGACACCAAGACTAGATTTGTCTTTACTGAATCATCTGAGGAAAAACTCCATTGCCACTGTGGAAAAAGTATCGTCTGAGTCTGGGTCAGGAACTCAAGATTTGTCCATGCAATAGCTGCAAGAATTTGCTTGTCTAGGAAGATAACATGGTACAATATCACTTGATGCAATTTGATTTCATCAAGGATTACACTATCTAGAATTACCATGGTAAAGCAGATTTGAGTACCATTAGTTCGTCTAGAGGAAACTTGTTGACGACATCGACGGCGACGGTGAATGACAAAGGACATCGAGAACCGTCATCATTAGCAGCAACAGCCAGAAAATGATGATGCAAATCATGATTACATCAAGATGGATGATCTGCTACAAGACGACATGGCAGACAACGATGGTGGTAGAGATGGTGAGCCGTATATGAATGTGTTGCATCCCGAAGATGTGGAGCTTTTTGAGAAACTTGCTAACCGTCTTGACCACGATGAAGTTCTGTTTGGGAATTCTAAGTGGCTGGAGAATTTCAAAGAGATGAAGCAGACGACAATTGATGCCCTCTACAAGGATTGACCGAAGCATTGAACGGCTTTGCGTTAACCTCCACATGCTGATATTGAAGGCTTGTCATGGGTGGTCCGACACTAGCTTCAATGGCCTGTTATGTATTCTCACTGACACATTTTCAGAGGATGTTGTCCCCTTCGATGCTGCAGTTCGTGTGCCGATTCGCCTAGGATGCGTTGTCGTCCATGATTCCTTCACGGCTGTGCTGCATGGGTTAAGGTTCAATTCTAGACTAATGATAATGATATGTTGTGACAAAAAGATGTAAAGGAGGTAGATTTGGTAAAATGTGAGTATCATATATAATTGAAAAATAAAGTAAAATGGAAAGTTGGTAGCTTGGGTGACATCATCGATTCCAATTCCATCCGTTGAGATCGGATTACCAAAATTAGTTTTTTTTGCAAACCCATGTTAATGCAACCCAAAAATTAATGTTGGGTCGATGCAAACACCCCTCATTTTCAATTGCGTCTAATTTACATTTGGACAAGATTTATCTTTACTATTGTTCACATGTATAAGTTGAGTTTGTGAGATGATAGAAAACACCATATTTATTTGATTGAATTTTCTCATCCATATGTTTCCTAAGCTATTAGAATAATATGTTTCTAAAAAAAGATAATATACTTTTTCTATACCTTATATTATCTATAGCATGTATCGAGTAGTGTGCCTATCGTGCGTGAGTTTTCCTTGGGGTTGAGCCAGCGCCCGGACGTCCGGATGCTACAGCCGTCCGGACACCCCGCGCCTGCCTCTGCTGCGACCCCCGCCAGATTGCCCTCTGCTCCACCCCGCTAGCTTACCCTCACAGCCCGTCCCCTACACACCACGCTAGCTCGTCCCCCCTCCCCGCAGCCCCGCCCCTGGTAGCCCCCCCCTGCGCCCCCGCTAGCTTCGCCCCAAAGATGCTTTGTCCCCACAACCGCCGCTAGCTCATCCCCCCCCATGCATGCCACCCCCAGCTAGCCCCCTCGCTTGCTGGTCACGCCTTTGCACCGCCCCCACGTATAAGCATGCCCAGTTGCTCCCTCGACAACAGCACCCCCCACCGGACCCCGCTACACTAACATCCACTATCCATCCGGCGAGATCTAGCCCCTTCACCCCCACCCCCGGCTGAACAAATAAAAGCTGCAAAATATAAACATGCAACTATGCGGAAAAACCTACTGCAACAGATAAGCTGACGCAGCTGAAAACATAATGGAGATACTACTGCAACAACAAAAAGAAGGAACACCGGCTACAAACATTAGGGTGAAGCAAATCAAACACTAAAGAACATGTTACTGCAACAACAAAAAGAAACAATAGTTGCAACATGAGATTGGAGGAACCGAAACATACTGCAACATCTCGAGAAGTACTACCGCAACATCTCAAGAATTACTAATGCAACATTGCAAAAACATTTCTTGTAAGGTCATACAACATGCACCCCAATTTGCTTCTGCAACATCCAAATGGTTCTAGTGAAACATAGCTTTCAACGAAATTGAAACAAGAGAAACATGCTATTAAAAAACAGGGGGAAAGAATTTCAATAGACACGAAACCCTGCTGCACCAAAAACATCGAAACTACTGTAACAAATGAAAACAAACATTGCAACAAGGGTGAGGAGCAGAGGGAGGAGAAAGGGAGGAAAACTCATACAACATGCACCCGATCTGCTTCCGCAACATCTAAAATGGTTCTATTGAAATATACCTTTCAATGAAATTGAAACAAGAGAGACATACTACTGAAACAGGGAGAAAGAAGAAAATGTATCGCCAGATCTGCATCGTCCCTCCCATGGATCCACCACGGGGGCATCACTGCTCCATAAATCCACCACAGGGGAGGCCCCCCATGCCACCGTCGAGGTGGGGAAGGCACGTCAGGGGGTGGAGGACTCCACCAAGCAGCTGGATCTGCACCGCCCCCATGGGATCCACCTACTTCGTCAGATCCACGCCACCATCGTTGTCTCCAGGTGCATGGAGGTGAGAAAACGAGGGAGAGAGAGCAGGGGGGAGGGGAGGGGAGGGAGGGAGGCTTCGCCGGAAGATACCGCCGTCGACCCCCACTCCGGGCTCGCATAGAGAGACCAAGGAGGAAGAGAGAGCGTGCAGCGAGGGAGGGAGAGAGAGGAGGGGAGGAGGGAGGGGGGGGCGGCAGCGTGGGGAGGGAGCGCGAGACAAGAGGGAGCAGCAGCGTCGTGCGGTAGCAGCAGCTAGCAGCGCGGAGAAAGAAGGGTGAGGTGAGGTGGAGAACACGAGAGAAAGGAGGAAAAAGGTGAGCAGGCGCGGGGCGGTCCAGTGGGCCTTCGACACGCGTCCGGAAGCCTCGACGCGTGGCGGACGACCGACCCCGAGCATTACCGTTTTCCTTGGTAGACATGTTCTGAGTCTGCTCAAACCATCTCGTTTGTATTCGTGTGCAGTAAGAATAGATGCCCACTTGTATGACTCACTTAAATTTTCAGTAATGACTCCGCCCGGTTGTCCGGACGCTAGCGTGCGTCTGGACGCCCGCCTCCTCACGACGCGGCACTCGGCGCCCCACCCCGCCGGCGCCGGGGTTTGCTTCTTGAGCTCCAAATAACCCCGGCGCCGGCGCGGCCACCCTCTTCCCTTTCCACGCCACCTCCTTCTCCAACTCCGGCAGCCTCGCCCCGCCCCTAGACCTGGCCCACTGCCGGCCCCCGCCACCAGCTGCCCCTAAACCGCCCTTCAACCTCCCAACCGCCTGTCTTCCCTTCCTCCCCCCGGCCGGCCGGACAATCTACAACCCACCGGAATTGGAGAAGAAGGGGGTGGAGCTCGCCGGCGGAGGTGGCTGCTGCCATGGCGCGGTGGGGCGCGGGAAGGAGCGGGAATGAGCGTAGGGGAGGAGGAGCGCGTCGTCGTCGCCGGGGAGGGAGAAGGAGAGGGAGCAACCACGCGGGGAGCGGGGTACGTGCAGGACGCGTGTCCAGCGGAGGTTGGGTGCCGGACGTCTTAGTAGGAGCATTACCGTTAAATCTTACATGATATCTCAAAATAATCTTAACCGTGTTAAAAAAAGGAAATCAATCTTTGACACCCTAGAAACTAACTCTTGCTTGCTGATTTTAATTAAACATTACCGTCATCGTTTGCTATAAACTTTTATAGTTTTCTCTTACCCGAACATATTTGGTAAGTTGCAATGCCCGAACATATTTGGTAAGTTAAAAGGGCGATCTATTTTTGGACAGAGAAAGTGTACCCCAGTATCCTAAATGAATCTCATGTAAACGGTGCAGGACTCTGTCCCTGTTAAAGGAACGATCATGCTCTGTTTACCCTATCTATCTACTGCCTTCATTCAATGCGTATCAAGTTATCACACCTCACGCCGATTCGCTACACGTACGCACGCACGCTGCCCTCCACCGACTTCATCGTGCCGCTGCCGTCTCAACGACCTCCACCCGAGTCCCGACCACCCCAACTGCTCCTCCCCTAATCCCCGCGCCACCGCCCGCTACTGCCTCGCCGCCGATGGACTGGCCGCAGCCGAATTCTCCTCCACCGGTGAATTGGGACGCACTGGACGCCCTTATCCTCGACTTCGCCAGATCCGACCGCCTCGTCTCCGCTCCTCCTGCCCCCGCCTCCCCCTCGCCGCCGTCCTCACCCTCCTCCTCCTCTACTACCACCGTCACCTCCTCGGCCCCGTCCTCGTCTTCGTCGTCCTCTTCCTCGTCCTACCGGTCGCGCCTCCTCATCCGCTGCGCGCGCCGCGCGCTCGAGCTGGGAGACGTCGACGCGGCCCTCGCGCTCCTCCGGGCCCACGCGCCCGCCGCGCTCGCCGACCACCGCCTCCTCTTCCACCTCCACAAGCAGGTGCGTGCCGTTCCCTCCTTCTCCAGATACCTCCGGCGCTTGTGGTCTCAAACTGAGACACGATTGAGTTTGCTTGGCGGTGCAGAGGTTTGTGGAGCTGGTGAGGAGGGGCACGGATGCGGGCAGGGAGGCCGCGCTCGACTGCCTCCGCACGGCGCTCGCGCCCTGTGCGCTCGATGCCTACCCGGTGAGTGCTGCTGGTGCTGCGACTCCCCTCCTCACGCCTGACCTGAGGCTCTGATTCAAGCTGAGATGTTCAAGCGTCAAACTAATGTATACTCCATGCGGATCAAGTATTGTGACTGTGTACTAAACCTGCGTGGTGGCTCATACCATTCCGAAAATAGTGTTGAATGGATATTCAGTGGCTCCAAATTGAGCAACAAGTTAAGCATGCATAGGCTAGTTAATGATACGAGTAGTGGATCATGAAGTGGTGGAAATTGTGGGAATTGTCAGTCCTGTTGTTTGGCCTGAATGGGTTGAACCCACAATTGTGGTTTTGGTAATAGCGGGGAATGTCTCCTCTAACATAAGTTAGAGGAACTGGTTCTGTCAGCAGGGCTGTCTAGGAATTTGTGGCCCTGATAGAAAATGCAAGATGGGGCCCTAAAATTGGAAAAAGAAAATCATATATCAAATCATACTTTCACTTAATTATACAACATCAATAAATTTATTGAATCCTAATCATAAGAAGAAGTCACATTACAAATTAAGCTGTTCCATTTTTTGCACCCTGTATACTAGTATCGACTAGCAGGCTCAGGTTACCACTTGCCATGATGTGTCGGTTGTCAGTAGGTTTGGCACTGCAGCAGCGATAGGGTGCATCCTCCATCACCGCATTGCCACTTCGGAATTATGGCACTGCATTGGAAACTGGCAGGGGTTGTATTGTGCCTCACTGGGTGGGTGGTGACAGTTGATATTCTCAATGTTCATGTATTGGATAAATGTTTTTGTTTTGTGTGTATCCTAGTATTAGTGGGTGTTGAAAAAAGAAGTGTCTTAAGATTTTTGGGGCCTGTGCAGCTTGCCACCTCAACCCCCCAGCTGATGGCCCTAGATGGTGAGGATCCCTTGTCTCTAATGGCACATGCATTGAGGAGTTTGACAAATAAATATGGCTGTGCGAAATGGCCTAGTTTGGAGTCAGATATAGTCTTCAGAATCTGGTTTGGATTCAAAGTTTCCAATTTATCCAATTAGTTGAGGCCGTAGGGACTGTCGGTGCATTTTACAGTTCCAATTTAATTCACAATGAATGGATACGCTTCTTGGGTTTCTCTACTCCTGTTCCTGTTTGATAAGGTTACAGTGCTCATTTAATTCAATCCTTGGGAGGGAAAATTTTAAATGTATTAAAAGCCAAACACTAAAAAGAGCATCATGCAGCACCTAGCTATATTAGACAGCTAAACATGAATAAACACATTTATCCTAGCATGTTGAATTGAGTTTCTTTGTGCTTGTTTGGAGGTTGCTTACTGAATATTGATATGTTAATATGCCCTGAAGGAAGCTTATGAGGAGTTCAAGCATATAATGCTTGTGTTGATATATGACAAAGATGATCAATCTTCCCCAGTTATTAATGAGGTATGCAGCCCCCCCCCCCCCCCCCCACCCACCCACCCACCCAACACACACACACACCCCCTATGTCCATATTCTGCATCATGAGCTCAGCTAATAATAATTTCATGGATATGTTAATTATTCGTACATTGTATATTTGTGACTTTACTTCTTTAAATACTGCATGGCAACATTGAGCAATTAATACACTCAAGCAGACAGATTATAATATTTCTTGGTATTGTATTAACTTCTCCAAGGTTTAAGACTTCGATTATCATTGAATTATTTTACAATACACTGCTTTGCACTTGCCCATGAGTGCCTTAACATTAAAATACTACTTGTTTTTTCCTCGAACACTCAGGAGAACTGCACGCCATTATATTCAGAAGAAGAAAGGAGTCTAGATGACTTGTACAAACCCTATAGGGGCAAAGAAGTTACAAAAGGCATTAACCAATAGTTTAACCACATGAGAGACCATGAGCAAAACAGTTATGACCAATAGAAAAACACTACTTTTTGCATGTTAGAACTTATATGTTAGGCAATACTCTGCTTATTGCTTCTTGGATGTATTGGTGGGGCAGAGGTTCAGGGGTTTTCCTGACCTACATGAGAAGCTCTTCTTCTTAATACAATGCCCGGGGCTGTTTTACCTTTGCTAGTCAAGTTTTTCTATTGCTTCTTGGAAGATACATGTTTCTCAAACTTTTGAGAGGTTGCTAATTGCTATTGCTATGTTACATCTTTCAGCACTCCACGATATACATAATACATTTCTTAATGTTTCTGGTATGAATCGTTTCTTCCTTCTGAAACCCTTTGCTCTGCAGTGGTCTATAAATAGGAGGTTTGAACTTGCTGGTTTACTATCATCTATACTAAGAGCTCATTTAGAAGCTTATGACCCTATTCTATCGCTCACATTAAGATACTTAATAAGGTATCGGTACATACGCTCTCTTCCAGTCATATTTGATATTTTGATCAAATTACGTTCTATGCCATTCTGACAATTTTACAACACATGAATAGCATTCACAAGGCATTTTGCACACGCCAAGGAATTCCATCACCTATATCTGATCTTTCTGAGCGACTGCTACTTGAGGATCGTGACCCCCCTGTCGTTCCTCAGGAATGCTCACTCGAAGCACCACCATTCGATGAGGCAAGATTCCATAGTAATCATTAGATATAAATATACTATATTCGTTGCACCAGCTTTTGATATTTGGATATTAGGTTGATGTTCAAGCCCTAGCGCATGCTGTGGAGTTGACAAGACAAGGTGCTGTGGATAGCTTGAAGTTTGCAAAAGGAAATTTATACCAAGCATTTCAGGTTGTATTGTAATTATAAATTTTGGTATAAAAGTATTCAACCATGACTATAGAATTTTTGTTGCCATTTGTGCTGATTTCTTAACTGGAAAGACACGTAATTTTTAATAGTTCCTGTGAAACATGCAAATTTATTTTTCATGCAACTTAAGCAGCATTATTAATCTTGTTAATGGCTTGGTGCATTTTAAGCACTGCTATAAATATTACCACCGTCCAGAAAAGGATGCAACTTTAGCTCTACCCCTAGTGAAATTTTTAAAGTTTAACCTAGTTTATAGTTGTATGAATGTTTATAACAGAAATTAGGTATGCTATGATAATATATATTATGATGAGTCAAATGACACTTATTTAGTATCATAAATATTGATGTTTTTTGGTATAAACTTGGTCAAACTCAGAATGTCTGATTCAATACTATGCTAGGATTGCATTCATTTCCGGGCGGAGGGATTACATAATTATTTGGTCTTAGCCCGAAATTTTGGCAATAGACATTTCCTTTTCTATGCTGTGAATCCGAATTTCCCTTCCAAAGCTTCATTTATGTTGAACTTTTCACCACTGTCATAAGCATCAAGTTTCAAGCTTTTGATGATATATACCAGACAATAAGTGGCTGCTTGAATAAAAAAAGCGGAAAGTTCTGGAATGCTAGACACCAAAGTTCCTCGAAAATCCCAGTGGAAACTCGATGTCTTCATAGAAGACATTGCTTTGTTTCTTCAATGAAGGCAGATCCTATCTAAACTTGCCACTGAATTTTGCATCTTTACATTTTCACTAGTGGCCTTGTAGTCCATTTTTGTTTGTTATTTTCCCATTTTCAGTCCCTTTCATCATGTTAACATGGTTTCACTGTTGAAGCCATAACCATACTCTCATATATAAATACTAAATTACCCTCACTGCCTTCATCGCACCAGGTACTGTCTTAGGCTATCTCATGCTGCTTTCTGTATCTTACCTTCCAATATCTCAGCATTGACAGCCTTCTCTGACATGTGTAGTCTTGCTAGTGTTATACAGAGGAGTTAGTGGTGCAGGGGACCTTACTGGTGTACTATTATACCTGATTGAGAACAACAAATCAAAATAGGTCACCCCTTTTGTCGCGAAACGCAAATCCATGCCTGTCATGAGGGCATATTGCCACACTTTTCATTTCCCAACACTGCCTCTTGGGCTTACAATTGGCCAGCTTATCCTGTCCAGTTTTCAAAGGTGTCCAGTTGACATGTCGTACTCTGGAATTTTCTCTTTTGTTTGATCATGTCTGATATGCTCACGGGAGTCCTGGGAATCATACCTTTCTGAGAGTTGTTTTGCATTTCTATCAACATTTTTGGGGTCTGCTTCTGGTTTTGCCTCAAGTTGATTATTTCTGTTACCTCTGTTTCTGCTCTGCACAACCAGTTTGTGGTTCACCAATATGTATGCATTCTGGTTAGGTTTGTCTAAGATGATCATCATGAAATAGGGAAGGGAACAGCAGTACAACAGTATAAATAAGTTGGAGTCCTGTTTTCCTGTATCGTATGTTATATTTGAAGGCATATCTCCCGGCCCGTTGTTGTTGGCACCTTCTCCATTGACTAAATATAAGAAAATGGATGTCCCAATCATCGCTTGTTGGATTGTTATTTGATATGGCATGAACTTGCTTATGTTTCAACAAGTGTTCCCTTATTGCTTCCTTGGTTTGAGCTCATGATGTAAGTTTATCTGTGTGAAAATTCCAGAACGAATTGTGCCGGATGAAGCTGGACCTGAAACTTCTGGATAAACTTGTACACGAGTATTGTGTATACAGGGGAATAGTTGAAGGCAGTTCACATGTTCTTTCTGGTAAATGGCTGAACCTGTACTACAGGCTAAAAGAAAAGTTTGTTTACTGCAAATAAGCAATTTTCTGTATTGCTCTATTGCTGAGCTAACTCTTAGAAATAGCTTTTTGGGTGCCTAGCATTGATAAAAACTGTTTTTTATTTTATTTTGTAGGAACTGCTGACTTGAAACGTACTCAAAATAGTGATGTTAATAATGAAACACAGCTCGAGTGTGAAATGACCAATAGTCAGAATGGACATTGTAGCACCAGCAGTATCACTCGTGATGATTCTTGGTCCAGGAGGTTACATAGGGTTAGAAATAGTACGTCTGGGCAGCGAAGACGAAAGAGATGGAGAGGACGGCTAGATGATCTTGATTATGCTTGTGACGCGTTGTTGGATTCCAATAAGCATGATAGTTTGTCTCATACCCTTGATATGGATGAAGATAGTATGGTTGAAAAACAGGTGAGCTTTCATAATTTTTTCTTGCATGAAAACTATATTATTGATAAATAGTGATTGATGTATTTATGCGCTTCTCTAGGACATGGAAGATCAGAAATATGAAATTATTTTGGAGATGCGGGACCTCACACGAAAAGGGATGGCTTCCAAAGTTGTTGAGGAAATAAGCAGTATAGATCCTGATTTCTTTCAACAGAACCCTACTCTTCTGTTTCAACTGAAACAGGTAAGCCCAACCTAACACCACTACTAATCTGCGGCTCTGATAGGAACAATGCCTACTTGATATATTTGTCCATTTCAGGTTGAATTTCTTAAGCTGGTAGCTGCTGGTGATCATGTATCTGCTCTCAAGGTTGCATCCACTCATCTGGGACCACTTGCTGCCAATAATGAAGCTCTACTGAAGCCCTTGAAGGAAACCTTGGTGACACTAATTCAACCCAATGAAGATGTACTCATGAATGCATTATCACTGCCAGTACTTGCCAGTTCTCTCCAGGTTTGTTCGCTTGCATATTGCAAGTCAATATGGCTTCTGTGATGGACTATACCTTAATCAAAGAAATGAGCATGAGTTTTCTTATGTTTATTTAGAGTGATGTGGGATTGTATCAGGCATATTGTCTTTTGTAGGTTGCAATGAGTAGAAGGCTTGGTATTGAAGAGCCTCAGCTAATGAAGATAATCAGAACAACAATCCATACACACACTGAATGGTTTAAGCTTCAGATGTGCAAGGACCGTTTTGAGCACTTTTTGAAGATTGATTCTCTGAAAGAGGTTGATCCATCATTTGGGAGTCACAGTATGTCCAAGGTCCTTACAGATGAATGTGGAAATGGATCATCTCAAATCACAACATGTTCAAGTGGCAAGGTGCCAGATGAAGGTAGTAGCCCTCAAGTCTCATCAGAAGTTGCATGTGATGAAAATGCCATACTGAAAGTTATGGTAAGTAATACATGATGATGTTTGGTTTCCTAGATTACCACAATTAGGACAAGTGTCGATTTGTTTCTCTATCCTTGGGCCTTTGTTTTGGCAAGGTGAGCACGGATCTTGCCTTTACAGGCAGTGGACTGAATCTCCACGAGCAGTTTCTCTTGCCCCTCTTGTAGGGACAACACCAAACATGTCCTATCTCTCAGCGAGGATAATTGTTGCTATCTTTCTGCCTTAAGTTTGACCACTTGTCTTATTCAAAAAAATTTGTGCAAAAATAGAAAAAATTTTAAGTTATTCTTGAAGAACTTTTATTAATAAAAATAAAGCAAGCCACGACAAAAAAGAAATTATATTTTGCAAAATTTTTTTGAATAAGACGAATGGTCAAATTTGGTGTCAAAAAAAGTCAAACGTCTTATAGATTGGGATGAAGTACATAGGAAAAAAAAAACCATTATGTTTGAGATTCATTAGGTTATCACAGGAGGGTTAATTGTGGCCTCCTTTGGTCATTGTAGTTTCTAATGTAACAAAGGTGCAGCTGTTTCTTTGAAAGTACACTATGGGCATTCATGGGCATTCATGGTTTCTGCAGATTTGTAGTTTTCTGCGACACGTCTCAAACTAGTTGTAAGTTTTTAAATTTAGCTGATTTTATTGCCTAGGACTGAACATACCCTAGTTGAGTTTATTGCAGTCAATTCAGCAGAAATATATGTTAATGTCAGCACCTAAGATTGATATAAGTAACCTGTGAGATTGAAATTAGCTATTTATCATCTTACTGTTCTAGGCATTATTCACTATTATGTCTGTATGTTCTGTATTTAGGAATTCCTTGTGTTGCCAAAGGCGGATGCAATCCAACTCAGATTGAATTTAATTAGCTATCTATCATCGTATTACTGTTTTACGCATTATTCACTATTCTTTCTGTATGTTCTTTATTTAGGAATTCCTTGCGTTGCCAAGGGCGGATGCCATCCAACTCCTCGTACAGTACAATGGAAATGCAGAGACAGTTATCCAACAGATTTTCCAATAATGCCTACTGCCTACTGTAAATACAACAATCATTTTGCTTGCTCTGAAACGGAATTATTTGTTGATATGTTTCTTGTCTTGTACAGAAGATTCTGCTAGAACTAGGCTTACCTTTTCTTTTTCACTATTTTCTGCTCTCATTTCATCTTCCTAACACAAAAACATAGTATAAAAAAAAAAAAACTCACAATTTACATGCAAGCCACCAAGGAATAATGGGGGTGTTTATAAATTTGTTGTATTATGAGAGGATGAGACTATCAAATATCATCAGTCGTGACTTATGGTATGCATACTTATTCCTTATGTCGTTGTGTAATCTGTGCCTTATAATCAAGAGCAACACTTTTTTTGCTCTTTATTAGGCTATCTTCAACAGTAGCAACCTAAATCCAAGATTCATAGTAAAGCCATCTTCGTTCGTGGGTTATTGCTCGGCCTTCTCCACGTGCTCGTATGGAGCAGAGAGGAAGAAACGTGTTTTTCATTGGAACTCTCTTTTTCGTAACTCAAACCGGATTCTCTCATCTTTTCTTTCTCTCTGGCATTTTTGCATTGGGAACCTTGGGAAAATTTTTTTTTTCTCCCCTTAGGTCCCCCCCTCCCTGTTTCTTCACGAACAGAAAACAGGGCACCAGCTTCAAAAAGAAAACAGGGCACCGAAGGGGCGGCAGCCGATTTGGCAGCTCTATTTGGTCGGAGGAGGCCTTGCCGACGGCAACTCTGTCTCAACCGAGCCCTGGCCCTGCGCTCCTCCCTGGCTGCTCCCCCTCCGGGCCTTGGCTTCAAGCCTAGTGAATGGCTCTGGTCGCATGCGCCATGGACCCGCGCACCCCGCACCCAATTCACTGGGGCGAGGAAGGGCGGCGGTGCTGTCTGCCTCCGCGGCCGAGCTCAGCCTTGGCCGCTCCCCTCCGGCAAGCCCAACTTCGGATCGAGGAAGAGGAAGAAGCCAGCCGTGGACTCACCGTGGGCCCACACTACTGGCCCAGGTTTGCGTCCTCTCTCTTAGAAGACACTTTATGCGTATCCTTTCTGTCCGTACCCAAAATGGTTCATCTATTTAGGTCATCTGTTGGAGCATATTTTGGAAAATGCATTGTAAATGACTTAATTTTAGGTATAGGTTGTATTGTTGAAGATAGTCTTATCACCGTTGAATTGTCTTACCGGACGATAGTGGTTAGGATTTCCAAAAATTCTAAAAACAGTTAAAAAAAAAAAATTGATTTAATCCCAAGAAGCCCTCACTAGCTAGCTCCACATGATTTCTCATGCGTTGCATGGTGTTAGGATTTAAACCTAATACATTTGTCCTTGTGTATAGCTACTCTAGCCATTTCACCTCTACGTCACTTGTATCTTATATGGCATATTCATTTTCATAGTATTACCTCTAAAAATTTAGAAATAAATATTTAGGGCCCTAAACTACTTTAGATAAAAGTCATCAACTAAAATGTTAACTTATATAAATTTGATTTTATTGGTTTTCGATGTCATTTGACGGATTGATAGGTCCAATATAGTTAGAGGGGGTGAATAGCCTATAAAAACTTTTACAGAATCACTAGGCACCCCAGTTGGTAATTAAGATGGCGGAGCAGGTGTTGCGCTAGCCTAGTGGGGTTTGCAAGCCGTCCTACCACATGCTAGTGTCCTAGCAACTAATGCATACGATCACAACCTAATATACTACTTGCAATAAGGTAATTCATGAGTAGAGAACCGAGGAGACGCAAACCTTGCCTTCATTATGTCTTACCAATCAGTATCTTGGTCAATTCAATAGTGATCCGGTGATTTGATCCAATCAATCAACACACCAAGTGATCTCGATGGATCATCCAAAAGAAAGCCAAGATATCGATTTTTACCGCTTGCCAACACGCTTCATCTTTGTTGTGATGGCACGCTCACTTGGAATTCAGTGGTAAATTGGCACCACATCAATCCTCCAACGGGCACCGCGAGAATCACCACAAGATGAGGGCAACATAAGTCACGAGCAATTCACTATACTTTTGTGATCTCGCATGGGGACAAGGTCAAGAAGACAAGAATCCCTCACAAATAATCGGAGTGGCCAAAAACAACCTCCAATCTTACTCAACTCCATATCCGCTGCTCCAACTGTCTAGGTGGTGGCAACCATTAAGAGTAACAATCTCACATACAACAAGAATGCTCTCTAGTGCCACTAGATGATCAATCACTTATCAAATGCACTAGAATCTCTCCTAGTCACCTCTAGATCAAGCAATATGCATGGAAAGTGAGGGAGAAGGTTTGCTCATCTCTAAGGGATATCTAAGGATGCAAAATGCCAAGGGAGACCCCCAAGCCGGCCAAACACCTTAAATAGGCGTCCGAAAAGACACCCAACTGTTACCCTCAAAACAGACTCCTTTGCATGAGCTGACCCGGACACTTAAGTACCGACCGAACGCGTGTCTGTCGCCTTTTAGCCTAGCTGCTCGGTCACTCACACTCAGCTCCATACTTAGTCCAAATAGATCCATATGCAATAGCTCGAATGTCTTACTTGTGCTCATCATGCTCGTATTGGGATGAGTATTGCCAAGTTGCTTACCCTATTTGACATGAACTACATAGCTTGTATTTGTCGGACACCATATCTTTCAACTCTCTAACTAGATCATGCTTGGTGAGACGGTTGAGTTGCTTCATGCCTACATGTCCAAGTCTTCTATGCCATAACTAACCTATGCTTGATTTAGAGAACAAATATGATGTCAATTAAGCATCACTAGTATTGAAGTCCCCTAGGTAGAGATTCTCATATCTAAAGCCTTTGAATATCAAATTGCTTCCATCAACACTGAATATGTATTTGAATCCAAGATCATAAAATTGAGCTATAGACAAGAGGTTGAATTTAAGAGATTCCACTAACAATACATTTGAGATGGATATATCATTTGTGACTATAATCTTTCTCAAGCCTTTGACATTGCCTTTTTCATTATCACCAAAAGTAATACTATCAACACCATTATTATCACTTGATAAGATTGATTTGAACATTCTAGAATCTCTGATCATATATTGAGTACGCCCACTATCAAGCACTCAATGCCTTTCTTCATGTTTATAAGTGACCTACAAAAACAAATCAATTCTTCTTAGGTACCCAAACTTACTTGGATCCTCTAAGGTTAGTCACTAAACTTTTGAGCATCCAAATTCTCTTCTTCTTTGCGATGAGAGCACCAATAAACTTATCCTTCACACCATTAGCAACCTTGGATAGCAAATAACAAGAATCAAACTTGATAGAGGATACATCAGCATTCTTGTTCTTGCATGTTTGCTCTATGTGCCCAACTTGCATGCATCTAAAGCAAAATCAACCATTGCCCTTCACAAAATAAGTCTTGTAAGTGATAAAGGTCGCCTTGCCATTCTTAGGGATATAGCCCAATCCCTTTCTATTGATAGAAAACCATTGGCTACCCAAGCAATTTAGCAAGTAGGCCTCACCACCATAGGCCTTGCCTAAGGCATGAGTGAGCTCATCCACCTCTCTTGAGAGTCCTATTTTCCACCACGAGTAAGGCATCACAAGTGAAACCATCACTAATAGTATAAGTGGCATTGCTGAGCTACAAGAAGGGTTAGTGGAACCAATAACATACGTGTATAGAAAGATTCATCAAGAATATCACAAGTTACTCCTATGTTGCATGTGTCTAAAACATCCTCAATCTTAGCATGATCAAGAAGGAAGGAGTGAGCCTTCTTAAGCTTAGTGTGAGCTTTCTTAAGTTTCTCATGGGTTTCTATTAGCCTCTCATGAGTAGTATTGAGCTCATCAAAGGATTGCTTAAGAGCTAGCTTGCTCTTACGCAACTCTTTGCACTTCTTTCTCTTCTTCTTAATGTAAGAGTGAGCATCTTATAGCATTGCCAATGAGGTCCTTCTTTAAGTACTCCTCATCATCATCACTCTCACTAACGCCTCATCATCGGATTATACCTTAGACTATATAGTCGTTAAGAATGTTGATAGAGGATCAAAGAGTGAAGGCTTATTGGAGATGGTGAGACTTGCAAGCATCTTCTTCTTGGACTTCTTGTCATCTTCACTCTCATCAACATTATCACTTGATGAAGAAGTATCACTATCCCATGTGATACAATATGATTGCCCCTTCTTCTTCTTCTTGTACTTAATCTTTTTCTCCTTCTCCATCTCGTCCTTCTTTCTTCTTCTTTTTGTCATTGCCACCATCATTGTCACTATTGAATGGACAATCCGCAATAAAGTGATCCTTGCTCTTGCACCTAAAACACCTCTTGGCCTTGGTTGTATCTCTTCTCTTTCTTGCACCATAGCCCTTCTTTATGAATTTGCTAAACTTGCGCACAAAGAGAGTCTTTGCTTCAACATCAATTTCACTTGAGCTTAGGTTACCATCATCACTTGATTCGTGCTTCTTTGCTTTGCCCTTGCACTTGGATGATGGATCTTTGAATGCTATGGTCTTCTTCTTTTCTTCTTCTTAGGAGCCCTCATCCTGTTCCACAACAGTAGGTTGCCATGGGTGACCATCTGGTTCACTTGTCCAAGCCTTCTCTCACCATCATAGTGACCAAGATATCAAATCTTGGTGGCAAGCTTCCAAGGAACTTGTGAGAAAAGTCTAGATCTTCCACTTTCTCATCCAAGCTCTTCAAGTCATTGATAATCACTTGCAAGCGGTGAAACATCTTCGATACACTTTCTTCATCTTTCATATTGAAGCTTCCATACTTCTCCTTGAGGATGTACAACTTGGCACTCTTTATGGCCTTGATGCCCTCATAAGATTCCTCAAGTCTCTCTCACACTTCATGAGCTCTCATCAAATTCTTGACTTGCTCAAACACTTTGGAGTCCAAAGCTTCATATAATGCATTGAGAGTAATACCATTGAATTGGAGCTTCTCTTCGTCTCTTGCGACGGGATTGGTGAGATCAATCACTGCAAAGTCATTTGACACAACTTCCCATACTCTTTTATTCATTGATTTTAAGTGAGCACATATCTTCCTCTTCCAATGATCATAGCCTGAGCCATTTAAAGCCGGTGGTTCCCCATATGATTGATTTGATCCATTTCAACACTAAAGGATGTGAAGCCTTAGCAAGCGGTGACCACATATCTGATACCAATTGATAGGTCTGGTATGGCTAGAGAGGGTGAATGGCCTATAAAAATTTCTACAAAATCACTAGCCACACCGGTTAGTAATTGAGATGGCGGAGCAAGTGTTGTGATAGCCTAGTGGGGGTTGCAAGCCATCCTACCACATGCTAGTGTTCTAGCAACTAATGCACACAATCACAACCTAATATACTACTTGCAATAAAGTAATTTGCGAGTAGGGAACCAAGGAGACGCAAACCTTACCTTTGGGATGTCATATCAAACAATGTCTTGATCAATTCAATAGTGATCTAGTGGGTTGATCCTATCAATCAATAGACACGAAGTGATCTCGATGGATCATCCATAAGAAAGACACCGATTTTTACTGAGGTTCATGTGCTTGCCTATGTGCTATGTCCTCATTGTGATGACACACTCACTTGGTATTTAGTGGCTAATTGTCACCACATCAAACCTCCAATGGGCACCGCAAGAATCACCACAAGATGAGGGCAACACAAGTCATGAGAAATCTACTAGAGTACATTTTACGATCTCCCGGCCCATGGGGATAAGGTCAAGAACCTCTCACAAATAACCGGAGTGGCCAAGAACAACCTCCAATTTTGCTCAATTCCTTTTTCCGTTGCTCCAACCGTCTAGGTGGTGGGCACCATTAAGAGTTACAAGCTCACACGCAACAAGAATGCTCTCTAGTTTCACTAGATGATCAATCACTTGTCAAATGCATGGAAGCTCTCCCGTGAGGGAGAAGATTTGCTCAACTCTAAGGGACATCCATGCAAAGAGCTAAGAGAGACTCCCTAAAGCCGACTGAACACCTTAAATAGGTGCCCCAAAAGACACTCAACTGTTACCCTCAAAACAACTCAATGGACGAGATGACTGGATGACGTTTAAGTACCGACCAGACGTGCCCGGTCACCTTCAGCCTGGCATCTGGTCACTCACACTCTACCATGTGTCACTCCCGTTTCAAAGTAGCCATTTCATGCCAACAGTCAAGCACTTGCGTGAACCTTTCCAAACTGACTGGATGCATCCTCTAATTTGACTGGACGCATGGCCCTGAGGGTCTGATCCAATTCTAGAGAGGTCTAGAACGCAAAAACTGCAATCAAACATGTCCCTTGCTCCTGACTGTATGTGCCCTGCGTCTAGTCCACACTCAGCCTCACCAGCGTCCTGTGACTGGATGTGGCACTGACCGGTTTGGTTGCCGAGCATTAGGTCACTCCAGGAAACACTCAGGATGCCTCCACTGACCAGATAAGTCAGGTCCACATGAGAACAGCATCCAGTCACCTCTGTGACCCTCTCTTACTTGCGTTTCTCGCCACCCTTGCTTCTAAATTGGTAACCACTTCAAGTCTAGCTCTCAAGCACTTAGGTTAGCAATCTCTAAAGCTCATAGCTAGGGTTAGATGTTAGCACACTAGGTTCTAATACAAATGCAAAGTCAAAGCTCACCAAGTGGTACTTAGGCAACCATTTTACCATGAGACCGCCGCTCTTAATAGTATGGCTATCGATCCTATACCTGGCCATCAACTTCTCTACTCTCCTATGGCCGGTGAAATAAAAAGCCCTACCTTTACCTTTGCATTTCAATTTCCATTCCTTCACCTCTTCTTTTCTCTTCGAGATGTGGAGCACTTGATCTTGTGGCCACTACCATCATTGTCTTGATGCTCCACTCCACCTTGACTTGGACCTCCCCTTTCTCGAATGTTAGAGACTTAGTAATAGGGTTAGTCCCAGGTTTCATTAATTAGCTAAAACCAAACTATAAAGTTGTAACTTTGATATAAATTTTGTTTTAATCCAACTATTTTTGAAAAAGTTATGAATTTTATTGCGTTGCAACATTGTTATAACCATTGTATCATAAGAACAAGCTGTCAGTGAAAAACTTTTCCACTGCTATTTGGTGGTGAAAACTAGCTACGATGATGGACTATCACCATTGCTTGAGATATGTCAAGCGGCGGTGATAGTTATCAACCATAAAGGCATCTTGGCCCCTTGTGGGTTTCGATGATTAATGACATATAAGATTATTGTGACTAACATGTGTTTTGTAGAGACAATTTGAGTTAGGTCACGATAATATTGATTGATTGGGTAATCCATGGTTTTCATGCCCCTACGATCGAAGTCATTTCAGTTTTCAAATGATAGATGACAAGGTTAAAGGCAGCTAGTTCTAAGTGTCATTTGGCGTTGGAGTGGTACTTAGAGAAGTTCAGGACTTTGTTTTTCCTCTGGTCATACTATGAAGGGGCTATGAATGGGTAGCTTGACCTAGGTAAGTCTAATGAGTTAGGTGTGGTGCACACTTATTTTTTCCAAAGTGCTAAAAGCTTAGAAGATGGCCCAAAGTTTAGCGGAGACATTGCCATTTATAAAGATCGCAAAATTGGAAGTGATTTGAGGCAGGTTACACTGACTAGACACTAGTGCTTGCATGATCGGACGCGTTCGGTCAGTGCAAGTAGGGAGTGGACATGATTGGACTAAGGACCTCATTACTGCCAAGAGAGTAAGAAGTGTGCATCCATACATCTCATCTAGCTTATCATGATCAAATGAGAGTTCATGCTTATTACTCTTAGTGATCAACATCACCTAGACGGCTTGGTGGTGATTGGGAGTTTGGTTGATCATCCGATGGTAATTGTGGATGACCCAACTCATCTTGTGAGTGCTTGTGGGTGATTCATCGCATTTGAGTGATGAAAAATCAACCCATAGAGAGCACTTCATCCTTTCGTGGATCAAGGGGGAACAATACCTTTGCGAGGTACTCCAACAAGAACTAGTGGAGAGTGCCGACTCGCCCATACCTCAAAAGAACATCATTGTATTTCTTTCCCTCTCTTTACTTTGAGAAATTTTATTATGTCTTTACATTTTTAGAATTGCCATGCTAGAGTAGAATTGAAACCTAGGGTGCAAAACTTTTATGCAATAGAATCATAGGAATCATTTTTAGGCACTAGGGGTGAAATGGGCTAGCGATAGATTTATACCGCTAAGAGACAGAAGCCCAATGTTGTTCTCACGAACCGACTATGATAAATATCACCATTGGTTTTAATATAAACTGGTTTTAATATAACTGGAGGTGATTGTGACCTCTGTGATAGGTCTGACCGTCTGATTGTAGCAGCGGAAGGCCGTCATGGCGAGCCCCTCCGACCATCGCCCTTCATCGAGCGTGCACCTCTCTGGTAGTGGATTCGACAAACATGGTTCTCTCTGATGACAGGCCATATGCGATGGCTGCATTGGTGGTGAATCTGTCCAGCATGGGCTTATCCGGCGATGGCGCACACATGGGTCCTGCTTCAACGGCGGCGGTTAAGCGGATCCGATGGTGCTCAATGAATCCAGTGAGTGGCATCGGTGACGGCTCGGCGAGTTTTTGTGGATGGGCTCAGCAGGCCCATCGATTGGCTCGACTTTCTTATTTTAATTTATTAACATAGCCTAAATAAATAGAGATTTACAACTTGGTTAGCTCGCAAGCTAGTGTAATAAAAATGTAGCTCAAACATAAATTAATTGACATCGGATACATGTGAACATATACATCGGTTACACCATTTATTGGCTCATCAATTCAACACTGACATATGTATAATAAAACACATGTATTTTGCTGTGTTGCGATATTAGAAAGAGAAAAGTAAGAATAATTATCGCTCCAGCCTCGGTCAAATTGTTTCATTTTGTTCCTTCGCTGCAACAATTTAAAATTATGGCATGTTTTGAGGTTATTTTAGACAGACTCATCAGCTAAATAAAAGTGGTAACGCTTATGCCAGCTAAATAAAAGAAGATCTGGCCGGCTGCTGCGTTCCAAACTTCCAATTCAACGGGCACAGCTCACCGCGCTGAAAGTTCCTCCAGATGGGAACCGCTGGAGACGTATACAAAGCCGACTCTTCCCCAGTTGCCTGCCGTCTTGTCTGTAGTTTTGTACACCCGCCCACCCAACCTCCCCTACTCCTTGGCTGACAGCCTGAGCGACGATGGAATCCTTGGGCGTGCTGCTCCTGCACCCGCTGGACACGTACCTGGAGCAGGAGCTCGACCGCCGCTGCCGCCTCCTGCGCTTCTGGGAGGCCCCGCAAGATCGCCGTGGCGAATTCCTCCGTGCCCACGCCTCATCGATCCGGGCCGTCGTCACAGGCGGCGGCAGTGGCGCCGGCGGCGGCGCGGCACTCATCGACGCACTGTCGCGGCTCGAGATCATCGCGTGCTACGCCGTCGGCTTCGACTGCGTCGACCTCGCCAGGTGCCGCGAGCGCGGCGTCCGGGTCACAAACACCCCCGGCGTGCTCACCGACGACGTCGCGGACCTCGCCGTGGGACTCGCCATCGCCGCTCTCCGCAGGATCCCACACGCCGACCGCTACGTCCGCGCCGGCCTGTGGACGGCCAATAATGGCCACTATGATCTCACCACTCAGGTTTGTTTTCATTTAATTTCCTCTATTCGATCACTATCCTTTCCTCGTATGTGAAAATCATCTCTTGTTGTTGCGCATTGCTCTACAGAAAACTCTTTTTAGTCGCCGTCAACCCTTCACCCTTGCGTTCAATAATTATCAAAATATATACGGTGGTCTAGAAAAGCGAGTAACTCACGATTTAGAACGAAGAGAGAGAGAGAGAGAGAGAGTATATGTGCTGCTGAAGTTCAAACTCATATAGGCTATATGTGACGTTGCCGAGTGACGATTGATCGTTTCTATTGTCGTAGAGAACCCTTTTAGCGCGTCATCAACCCTGCCTTCAATTTTAACCGCAAGGGTTAAAAAAGAGAGTTAACAAGTCACTTTTGTATATTTGCTGAAAAACTATATATATTTTGTATATTTAGTTATTTTTTTTGAGAAATGAGACGTGTGATTTTCAAAAAACAAGGGAGTATATTATTTTTAAAATTAAAGCCTCGTTGTCCTCGAACCCTAGGCAAATTTTAAAGTAGGCAAGCACTGCTGGTGTCCCTTGTATATTTTGACCCGTCTCTCTCGTTCTGTCACGATCGAAATTTCGTCGTCGTCCTTGATCGACGGCACAGCGTTGCTGTTTAGCAGTTATTAGCAGCACCCGCACGATTGAATTGAATAACCTGTGAAGAGTATATGCAAGGGCGGCACGGCAGCGTGATGCATTTCTTTTCTGCACTACTACCGCGTCATGCTCATGCCTCGACGACTCAGTTGAAAGTAACAGACGGCTTTACCGGGCGCCAACAGATTAAATTTGTTCCATACTCTCCATCGCTTGTATTAAAATAAATACGATCGCTTAATATAAATTAATATAAATTGAAAGCTACTTCCTCTATTCAAATTATAACTCATTTTAGTTTTTTAGCTAATATAAGTAGATAGTTTTTATTATATATCCACATATGATCTAAATATATTTATGTATATAGTAAAACCATCTATATACCTAATATTAAAGAGTCAAAATTACAGCCTAATTTTTAGTCCACGTCACCTAGCTAACAACGTGAATTTATGTGGTGTTTCCATGTCCAGCTCCAGGTCAAGTGATATGCAGTACTTGTGTCTCTTTTTTTGTTTGCCGTGTCCAACTTCCGTTCTGTGCACTTCAAAAAGAACTTCGGTACTGTGACTTTTTTCAATTTTTTAATAGAATATTTCTTATAAACAATAAAAATAAATAATAAATACAATAGCGAATCCTTGATGCTTCCCTAATAAACAAATATTTCCATCACTAAATTATTGATCTAATATTGATATGGACAAAACTTATTATTATAATCTAAATCAACCGGTGGTCCAACTAATTGAACCATCATGAACTGAAATCTTAAGAAGTTTGTCTAATCTGATAAAAAAGGGTATCTTTATATTATGTGCATACACTCGTCAAATTCTCGACGAGACAATGAGGGTTGATGACCTGCAGAAATCAACAACAGGGTTTCAATGGCAACTAACTTCTTGTTGATTTTATCAGATATTAGAATCTGGCATTAGAATTACTTATATATTTATGGGTTCTTGTAGATTTTAATCAGTATAATAGAATTACATATATATTTTAATGGGACCTCACATATATAATATGCAAATTAAAGTCATGATATATTGTCATATTGACGAGTAAATATTTGTGTGCCTTACAATAAAATAGAAAATCTACCAAAGGTTGTAGTTTAATTTGACACAAACCTAATAGAACATTGTCATATTATTGTCAGTATTAACTTGTATTATGGATACCATGGTGATCATAAAATAAATTGTATTTTTTGAATTTTATAGGAAGGATAAAATGTAAATAGATATGTAACATTCTCATCATCATTTTTTATTAATGTTTGATAATTTTTTCGGTTATAACGCGTGGACATATTTAGTACATCTAAAAGCCGGTGTTACATGGCTCAAACCTGTGGTGTGAAGAGGCTTTACTACTGTATATCATATGGTCCCGACCATGTTGCGTATCTTAGGTTTATGACATGATAGCGAAGACGACTTGCTACTGGCTCCAGTATACCCAGCATTTCAAAGATTGCGATATGCATTTGTTTAGACGTGCGGAGTATCTCTCAAAGTCTTGTTATGATCCTACCCTTGACAAATCTTAAAGCAAATAGTGAGGCACACACTACTGGTGGCCAGTGTTCCATTGTTTATTTGTTCCAAACACAAATTAGGCCCCGTTGGGTTGCGGGAATTTTTTTCATTTCCTGCGTTTTTGTACAAAAATAAACTGATCTTTAAAATTCCTGTGAAATTTCTGCATTTCAAAGATGTTTAATTTTCTCATGTTCCGGGTGGTTTTGTGTTTGCAGTTCAGTGGCAAAAGAGTTGGCATCATTGGGCTGGGCAGGATAGGGCTTGCCATTGCCAAGCGAGTGGAAGGCTTCGGGTGCCCAGTCAGCTACTACCAGAGAACAAGGCAGCAGGCGGCTTACCCCAACTACACCTATGTCCCGACCGTGGTGCAACTGGCAGCAGACAGCGACGTCCTTGTGGTGGCCTGCTCGCTGAACGAGCAGAGCCGCGGCATCATAAGCCGCGAGGTGATCGAGGCCCTCGGCCCAAGGGGCGTGCTCGTCAACGTCGGGCGTGGCGCGCACGTCGACGAGCCCGAGCTCGTGGCGGCGCTCGCCGAGGGCCGCCTCGGCGGCGCGGGGCTGGACGTGTTCGCGGCCGAGCCAGACGTGCCCGAGGCGCTGAAGGCGCTCGACAACGTCGTCCTGGCACCGCACATGGGGAGCGGGACGCGCGAGACCCGCAAGGCCATGGCGGACGTGCTGCTCGCCAATCTGGAGGCGCATGCTCTCAACAAGCCGCTGCTCACTCCAGTTATCTGACACTGACAAGTCAGACGAGAGTGTGTCGTGAGTTTCAAGCTCCTGAAAATGCCTTCTGTTGCATGCACGGAATTATTATTTGTTCTCGTAGCACGAGTAATCAATCCTGGATTGCAGAACAACTAGAAATGTGAAATGCATGCTTGTGCTCTTGTTTTGAACATTTATTTCCCTGCAGATTAACAACCCTTTTCATGCTCTACAGAGGTAGTTTGCGGAAAGACAACAAGCCCATACTAAGTGTGTTATGCCTATTACTTCGAGGGTGCATCAATAGAAAACTTTTTCCTTTGTATGAATGGACATTATTGCATTCTAGTTTCTTCATGGAAGAAGTACCATGTGTCACGACGCCGGTATGTCAAGAGTGTTCGATGAAAATTAAGCTTGCCGAGGATGTGACTAACGAGTTTGCTAAGCTGTTCCGGCGTGATTTTCCTTTCAAACATTTCCTTTGCATTACTCTATATTGATGAGGAGACAACGTATATATTATTGGTAAAATTATCAAAAGAGTAGAGGCTAAACAGGGAGATTACTCTCATATATAGCGAAAAATTAACTGTTCTCAAATCATGACCAACTTCTATTCCTTTCTATATAATGTTGGAGATTAAGTAGTTTCCAAAATGGTCGGTAGAGAAACCATTAACTCATAAACAAGCTATTCTTCTCCAATTACCTCGAGAATGATCATAATAAAGCTAATTTTTGTGAAGAGTTTCAAAATTTCTAAGAATCCGAAATTAGCAACAATGCGGTATGAAGGATGGATAAAACAAACACTTTGGATACAAAAATTACATTCTTGATAGACTCATAGAGTTGGAAATCGAGTCAAAGGGAGGCTTCTCTCCATCCCTGCTAAAACTGATGACATGACATCAGAAGTGCCTACATGGCACCTTAGCTTGTTCAAAACGAATCAAACTCTCATTAGGAATTGCCCGCAAAGCTAATTATTGGGCTTTTATATATGGTATAAAACAAGGAGTTTGGGGGCTAGGCATCCCAAACTTGAGGAATTTAACTATGTCTTTGCTTGACTATTCAATAAATAGATATCATTTAAATTAGAATGTGTATTGGAGGAAAGTTATAGATGAGAAATATAGGACAAAATGTGAACTTGATTACTAACTGTTAAATCTGAAAAAACTAGTTCACCATTGTGTCTAGCTCCTAGCATGTGTAGGATGTGCGAGATCCTTGTGCTCTCATGTTTACGCAAGGTTGCAATTTCTAAATCTTGGAGTCTTTACGTTTCCACTTGATATACTCCGATGAATTTTGTGCTAAAATTTGACTTCAAGACAATTGAAATAGAAAGATCAAGATAGGTTTGCACTATGACATTTTGTGCTAAAATTGGACTGTGGCCTCTCATTGCATTTATGATGAATTGGAGCAATGTAGTGTATGACCGAAACCAATGGTTTGAGCTTGTAATTGTCTTTTGACATAGGCTTAGCTCGATTGAAAAGTTAGGCAAGATAGTGCTTACAACCTCGCAATCACATGCCTTCTAGTTTACTTGTGAAAACTGAAAGAAATGTTAATTTGACAAAAATCACAGATTTTGAGTTCATTTTGTGGTATGTTGTATATGCAAAGTGCTAATTTTGTGGTGAAGGCTTTATCAAGAATGAATTTGGCTCAAAAAATGCATTGCAATTCACAATTGTATCATACGATCTGTTTGAGCTTTTGCTACCAGATAGATTACTTATTATACTCACATGATAGTATCACTTAGTGCATCTTTTTGTTGTGGATAATCTAGTCCTAAAGTTATTGCATTCTGCATTCCATAGATATCCATAGCATGTTTTGAGGTGGACTTGCAGTTTTGGATACCTTGATGTGTGTATGTATCAACAAAGGGGGAGAGTAATGTTTCACACAAGTTCCGCATGCATACATTTGTGAGATATACATCAGTTCAAGGGGAGTTGGTGTGTTGAGGCTATTTGCTAGTTGTGTTGAGCCTTTGCCTCTTTTGTTGACGGAATAGCTTTGGTTTGTCAATTTTGAGTTGCTCTAAGTATGGTGAGATTTCGCTTTTCTACTTAGCTAGTGGTGTTGAGCCCTTCCTGTCTCTTCTTACGAACTAGCTGTGTTTTGCTTGATTGTGTCGAGCCACTGCCCATCTCCTTGGGGACTAAGCTTTGCTCATTTTAAATGACCCTGATTTGGTTTTCATTAGATTTGGTTGTTGGTATTTCTTAACGCAATGCGAAAGAATCCGCAAGCGTAAGGAATTATCATCATAGCACTTCACCCGGAAGTATTCAGGGTATCGTATTTCCATGAGGAACGGAGGTATTTCTTCTGACTAGCTCGTCCGAGGACCACACAAGGGTAGAGTTGAAAAGGGGTAGTGAGGTTCTTCTACAATTTAGGGTCTCTATTCGGAGGTAACCTTGCATACTACACTCTTGCTTCGGGCACCGGATCGCACCTAGTCTGCTAAGTGATGCCAGCTTCCAGCTCTACGCCACACCCAAACGTGGGGGGATTACAAGGGACAGACAGGGCTGTCACCACCTACCACCTACCCCCTCATCCGTGGAGTGTGAGGCAAATGAGGGTAGCCTCTAGCCTAGACACCACGTCTACGCTATCAACTACTACTCTAGCGTTAGCTAGGGCTATCCGTCTTTATCAGGGACCCTCTACTAAAGCATCCGCTACTAAGACAAGTAACATACAACGAACCCACAAGAATGTAATGCACAAGATAACACGAATAGAGACTCACCATTGTAGTCGAACACGGACCTCATACTCCAAGTAGTACGTGGCCGCAGAGGTACACGTCGGGGGGAGCCGACACGTCCGGCACTCCGCCTCCTCAACCCGGAAAGATACCGGATCCGAGACAAGAGATGGCAGGCACGTCCCGAACCTCCGCTACTTTCCCTCTCTCACTCCCTACACTAAACTAGCTAGGCTAAATAGGGCCTAGGCCTAGGGCCTAGGCCCCTATAAAGTGGAGCTCTTGTGTACTCTTGCCCTCTTGGTGGTTGCTTGATTGGATGATGGAATGAGCAGAGGGGGAGGCCTCCTTTTATATGTGAGGTGGAGGGGGCTCTTCGCAAGATTCCACCCAAACCGACCTTTTCTAGTACAGTGAACCTGGACGCCCATGCAAACCGACGTTGGGAAGGCGGTGGGAAGCAACCGACCAAAGCTCGGGCTGATTGGGCCTGCTGGCGGTGCGCCCGCACCCGGGAGGGCCCACACCCAACTGGGCTCCAATCAGGCCCATCTTTGGTGAGCACGTCGGCCTCATCGTTAGCTTTCCGAAAAGTCCTGGATCACTAAAAACGGAGTTCGTATGCATCCTGGGCGTCCAAATTACCGAGGACTGCTCCTGCAGCCTGGACTGGGTTCGGGCTTTCACTTCTTGGGCTCATGTTTGGTATTTCTGTCTATGTTTGGGGCCCGGGTACTCTAGTGACTGGGCCACTCATTCTTTGAGCCTTTTTATGTATATTTTGTAGCCTTTTATGTGTATATTTTCATGTATTTCGAGCATGTCCTCCTGCAAGTGGTAGATCACCAAAACTTGTGGAATTCGTTAGAATAAGCCCTATATCTACGTGTTATGATATTTTTTATGGCTTTTCATATAATAGTTGACGGTATAAATTATGAGTTAATGACCGTCAACAAACTCCCCCACACTTACCTCTTGCTCGCCCTCGAGCAAAGCTTTAGAGACAAAAGTAATCATGGTCATAAAATTCTAAGAAATACGGCTTTCATAAAAATCATTCCATCACATCTCTTATACAAGTGGGGTATGTGGTATTGGCTAACATGTTTTCTTATGTTGTTGAAAGATGGAATAGTTCTTGAAACAAAGTTATCTTCCCAAATTCACATCTCAGTAACTTGGAGTTTTGAAAATTTTAACAATAAAGCATAGATCACTTTATACTCCTTAAAAGGCACTCTGAAATCACTTAAATGTGTATGATTCCTCACCAAGGCATAGCAAAGTTTTTTCCTTCTTTTTTTATTCCTCCTACCTCTAAAGGGTTTTTTATGGAGCTTTGGGTAGGGATTATCAAGATGGTATACTTGCATTGCATATATTGTAAAGTCAAAACAAGGATCCAAAGAGAGAAGTGTCATACTCTTAGGTGTGGAAGATGATATGGTAACCACTATACTCCTTTTATAGATATGATCTCTCTCTACTATTTATTATTTTTGAGACATGGCTATCTTCTCTTTTTTTTGAATACATGAGCCTTCATGTGCTCATTATTTTTTTCATACATTGGACCTTCATGTGTCCATATTTTTTTCTTTTTTTTACACTTTTGCATAGCCCATGTCTTATCTTATAAACTATATATGTAGAGAGATCATAATCTTTTAAAACATGGAGTATTTATCTACTAAATGTATATTTTTTTATGTCTACTCTAAGTGTAAGAGTAGAACATTTTTGGTGGGACTAGATGGAAGGCATGTTTTTGCGTACTCCCAATGTAGGAGCAGCACATATATGTGGTGTGTATATGATCTTGATCTTAGGAGCATGATAAATCTCTTGACACGGGTCACAAGACTTGACCAAACTCAATGCAATAACAAGCAGCATTTGTAGTAGGTTCAAAACTTTGCAGGATGCATGTCATATTTGGCATTGGTAGAAATTTCTTTACCAAATAAGGAGTATGTGAAACTATGGTTTTGTAATATTTTTTAAACAAATTCTCTAAGTACTTTGAGTAGAATTGGTAGGATTTCTAAGTCAGAACCATATCACACCCCTCAACAACTTAGTTAACATGATTGTCCTATCAAAATATTTTTCCACAAGCATAATAACATATAAATGGAACAAACTTCATGCAAGCTTCTATCTTAGAAGTATTATGATCTTGTCACTTTTTTGAGAATGTAAAAAGAAGTGTGGTTTTTTTTCAAGTTGCATGGAGGCATTTGGTTCATTGAGTTTAATTTTAGAAATTAGAATTTAAATTTGTTTAAACTCAAGATTGTAGGGAGACGAGTGAGGTGTTGCACAAACCATCGTTTGTAGAGAAGGACTAGAGTAGAGATGACTTGGCATAAACCAGAAGTTCAACCAGCCTTCTCTTGAGCTATCTGTCTTATTCTCCTGTATGAAGGATCATACGATTTTGTGCCACATGTTGAGGGGGGAGGATCTTGAATGTGTGTGTTAAGCTTGAGAGATCTTCCCCACACTTATTTTTTTGTACCTATTTTATTTGACAAACAAAAACAAAAATAAGAAATGACTCTACCAGCTTTAACACTCTGAGTCATAATAAATTTTTATTTTATTATCATAATAAATTTTTATTTTTATTTATTATTATTATTATTTTATTTTATTATTATTATTATTATTATTATTATTATTTTTTATTATTTTTCATGGCAAAATAAAGTTTGATCACATCCATGTTATAAGATGAATTTAGAAAAAACTTAAGTAGCATGGATCAAAAAAGATGTTGTCATGATTTTTTTTAAGAAACTCTCTTTTTAGTATAAATATATTTTTATATTTTTTTATATTTAAAACTTTGTTGTTCACCAACACATCAAAATTATTCAAAGTAAGGCAAGATCATGGATGGTAACTAGAAGAAGAGATAACTTTTTATTTTATTATTATCTCTTTTTTTTTATGCACCTAACTTTATACCCAAACAAGGCTATTGTAAAGTTTGCAAAGTATTTGTAGCCTTGGTTTATCTCTATGGAAGATTACTTTCATTGTTAATAAAAACAACTCAAAGTTCATTAATCAAAGTTTAGCACCATGTCAAATTTTAATTAAGGAAGGTTATTTTAACCTAAGCACCATGCTTAATTTAAAATGCCTATGGATGTACCTCAAGAGAACACATCTAAACCAGAGCATATGTCATAAACAATAGAAGCATGAACTTGAATTCTCATAAAAGATAAATAAGAGTAAAGAAGCTGGTGATCATTTATTACCTTTGCATACCTGAGTATACTTACCGGCAGTATATGCAGACAAAACTTTGATCCTTGCTGCACGGTGGCTTGATTGCACATGGTTCTCCTCAGGCGATCAACAAGGCTTGGGCTACACATACAAATCGTTGTGTATAGGCCATAGGCCTTGGTGACAAGCAGCAAAGGGAGTATCCGTTTCTCTTTTTTTTTTTTTTTTTATTAGATACTCTTTTTTCTCTTTTTTTCAATTTTCAAATTTCTCCTTTTTTTAGTTTTTTTCTCTTCTCTTTTTTCTTTTTTTTTCTTCTATAGCTTTCTTTTTTCTTTTTTTATAGCAAGAGTGAGCTAGCACTTTTTTAATCGAGACGGTCTTTAGTGTGCATGGAGCTTGTGATGAGACTCTCATCATCCTCCCCCACACTTGGACTTTTGTGAAAAAGTCAAGTGTGCCATGTGTTCCTCCACCAAAACCGTCAAAAATATGCACTCGGTGCAGCTCCATGTTCTTCAGCGTCGCATGTACCCTTGTTCTTCTCAATCTTTAACCTGAAATGGTTAGCCACCAAGACTACCCGAAGGTGCACGCTATCTTGACAACATGTTCTTGCTCTTTTTTTAAAGAAAAGTTGTGTTATAATAATTTTTAATAGTAATATAATTCTTATTGTTTTTTTTAATTTTTTATGATAATCCGGGGTAACTTCTGGCAGTGCTTTGTTTATGGTCATAAGCTTGACCGTGGGAACTTCATCTTGCAGTTCTCAATGGTGGTATAGTTCCCATCTTCACCACTAAGTGTTTAGCATCATCGTTCCAGCTGCAAGGTTAGTGCCACAGTGCATATACAACATTTACAGTGCATATGATAAATGGAGGCATCCATGACCACTCTCTTAAAAAGTTTGAAAACAAGGATCAAGAGGTGGTTTGGATCCTTGTAGACGCACGTGGTACTAAGTGAGATGTTCATGGCACAAGCGTTTTCTTCCTCAAGCGAGAAGTCATGACTATCGAGAACAACGCTTGGATGGCCAGAGGACATAGCTTGGGTTCGAGTGAGGGTATTGATGGATGTTCAGTTTCACAAGGATGAAAAAAAGCTTAGGTCAAACGAATAGGGATATGAATTTCACCTCCTCGAACAAGTCACGGTTGGAATCATGCTCCGCCATCGAGATTTCTAGGCAAGGTTTAGGAGTGGCGGAAGCAATATGTCCCAACTTCTCACTAAGGCTCCTATGGGATGGTTTTTCTTGAAAAAGCGTTTCCAAAGGGCAGCCTATGAGAAGTTCAAATTCAAGGATGGTATAGATGTAGGAATCTAAGCGAGCCTTGGTTTCGTCTATATGATTGGCACGGCTTTTTTCGTGCCCAAAAAGCATCGAGGTATTGCCATAACCTTGGAATTGGATGGGGAACTCCGAAGGATGAATTACTCCTTCCTTCGGTGGTCCCGGTTCGGGTGAGGGCCCCAAGGATTTGGCTTTAGCTAAAGAGAGCTCCTCAAAGCATGACATGCCCTTATCATGGAGGGATCTAGTTTCTATGACGGAAGAAGCATGTGTGTCTAGGAGTTTTCAAAGAACTTCACATGTTCCATCAAAGGTCTATGTGTAAAATGACCTCTAGTGGGCACGTCTAGGCATAGGTCAACATCCATGTCAAGACCCGAATCAAAAGAGACACAATAAAATGCCATCGGGTAAAGACAAGTCTGGGCTAGAGTATATTAACACTAAAAATCTGGCCCAAGTTGCACCTATGGACTCCTTCTCGGCTTGCTCAAAATTGAGGATTGCCCTTGGTAGAGAGACAAAATGAGACATAGGGAAGAATGCAAGATAAAAATTGTCTTTTAAGTCCTTTCTATTCCCCATTCGTACATCCTACGACAAGAGTATACCATTGCTCCACCTCCCCCATGAGAGAGAATGAAAACAATTTCCACTTTAAAATTTTCCTTAAAATCTCGCAAGTAATTGTTCGGGTTTTCATTTTCATGCCCCGAGAAGGGTCATGCCCGAACCATGGCTATTAAGCCAGGGTGGAGTTCATAACTAGATGAGAGTTTTTTTTGAAGAAAATGATGGCTCAGTGAACTCCCCCTTAGAAAAAGAAAGGTTTTGAATAGGAGTGGAATTCATGGTAAATGGGATGTGGGTGAATTTTTTTGTGATATATATAAAAAAGATAAAAGATACAGATACGAGGATGAACCAGGTTCAAAGGAAATACAGCAACCGTTCCTCAGCAACGGCGCCAGAAATGCTTGTTGGTATTTCTTAACGCAATGGGAAAGAATCCGCAAGCGTACGGAATTACCGTCATAGCACTTCACCCGGAAGTATTCAGGGTATCGTATTTCCACGAGGAACGGAGGTATTTCTTCTGACTAGCTCGTCCGAGGACCGCACAAGGGTAGAGTTGAAAAGGGGTAGTGTGGTTCTTCTACAATTTAGGGTCTCTATTCGGAGGTAACCTTGCATACTACACTCTTGCTTCGGGCACCGGATCACACCTAGTCTGCTAAGTGATGCCGGCTTCCAGCTCTACGCCACACCCGAACGTGGGGGATTACAAGGGACGGACAGGGCTGTCACCACCTGCCGCCTACCCCCTCATCCGTGAAGTGTGAGGCAAACGAGGGTAGCCTCTAGCCTAGACACCACGTCTACGCTATCGACTACTACTCTAGCGTTAGCTAGGGCTATCCATCTTTATCAGGAACCCTCTACTAGAGCATCCGCTACTAAGGCAAGTAACAGACAACGAACCCGCAAGAATATAATGCACAAGATAACACGAATAAAGACTCACCACTATAGTCGAACACGGACCTCATACTCCAAGTAGTACGTGGCCGTAGAGGTTACACGTCGGGGGGAGCCGACACGTCTAGCGCTCCGCCTCCTCAACCCGGAAAGATACCGGATCCGAGACAAGAGATGGCAGGCACGCCCGAACCTCCTCTACTTTCCCTCTCTCACTCCCTACACTAAACTAGCTAGGCTAGCTAGAGCCTAGGCCCCTATGAAGTGGAGCTCTTGTGTACTCTTGCCCTCTTGGTGGTTGCTTGATTGGATGATGGAATGAGGAGAGGGGGAGGCCTCATTTTATATGTGAGGTGGAGGGGGCTCTTTGCAAGATTCCACCCAAACCGACCTTTCCTGGTACAGTGAACCTGGACGCCCATGCAAATCGACGTTGGGAAGGCGGTGGGAAGCAACCGACCAAAGCTCGGGCTGATTGAGCCTACTGGCGGTGCGCCCGTACCAGGGTGCGGACGCACCCTAGTGGGCTCTAATCAGGCCCATCTTTGGTGAGCACGTCGGCCTCATCGTTAGCTTTCCGAAAAGTCCTGGATCACTGAAAATGGAGTTCGTATGCATCCTAGGCGTCCAAATTACCGAGGACTGCTCCTGCAGCCTGGACTGGGTTCGGGCTTTCACTTCTTGGGCTCATGTTTGTTATTTGTGTCTATGTTTGGGACCCGGGTACTTTGGTGACTGGGCCACTCATTCTTTGAGCCTTTTTATGTATATTTTGTAGCCTTTTATGTATATTTTGTATTTTTTGAGGCTTTTTTTCTGGCATGTCCTACTGCAAGTGGTAGACCACCAAAACTTATGGAATTTGTTAGAATAAGCCCTATATCTACGTGTTATGATATTTTTTCTTGGCTTTTCATATAATAGTTGATGGTATAAATTATGAGTTAATGACCGTCAACATTGGTCATTGGAGTGAGTTTTACTATTTTTCTTTTTGCTTTTAATACATTTCTTTGTGTTGGTGTTGCACTCATCAAGAGGGAGATTGTGAACACAAGGTTGACATGTTCTCTATTGTGTTGAGTTTGTGATGAGTGATTATCCGAGATGATCGGCTTTGGTTTACTATAGAGAACAACCATGGCTTGACTTTGTGTGTGCAAAGCATTGTTGGGCGTGTTGGTGTGTGGGTGTGGAGTACGAGCTGGGCCGATGACATGGAGAAGGATGTAGGGTTGAGATGGTGGACTAGAGGGGGTGAATAGTCCTTTCTAAAACTTAATCGCGTCAGCCAACCGAAACAAATGCGGTTAAAACTATCGGTCTAGCCAAGACTACACCCCTCTACCTAGTTTTCAAGCACCTTACAAAAAGTTTCTAATTGAGCAACTAAGGTGCCGGGCTAGGTAGAGCTCACCTAGATAATTCTAGTTTGCAAGATCACACAAACCTATGCAACTAGTACTCAAGCAACCAGGGAGCTCCTACACATACTAGTGAGCAAAGCGCATAAAGCCTAAGCACCACTAGTAATGCTCAATAGCAAGGCTGCACAAGCCAAACTAGAAAGCTCAATTTACTTAGCTACACAAACTAAGCAATGTGACTAACAAGGCTACACAAGCCAATTAGTCACGCAAGGGATCTACTTCTATGCTACACAAGCAAGAAGGTAATTAGTAGGCTACACAAGCTAACTAATTACAAGAGCAACTACACAAGCACAATAATATGAATAATAAGTAAAGAGCTTGTGTATATGAATTGCAAACCACCGAGAAGATGAAGACAATGTTGACACGGTGATTTTTATCCCGAGGTTCACTTGGTTGCCACCAAGCTAGTCCTCATTGTATCGACCAACTCTTCGTGGTTCGGTGGCTAAGTGGTATTTCACTAACCTCGTCCACACAATTGGACACCGCAAGGACCTACCCAAGAGAGGTATCTCAATGACATGCGCAATCCAATAGAGTTGCTCTTCGCAATCCCCACGGGGTGAGCACAATACTCCTCACAATATCCACGCGACCGGAGCACCCCTCAATCTCCAAGTGTGCTTCAACGGTGCCCACAATCCACCAAGCCGTCTAGGTGATGGCAATCACCAAGAGTAATAAGAAATCCCCAATCACAAAGATTTCCTAGTGCCACCAAATGCAAATCCCGAATGCACACACTAGGCTCTCAATCCCTCTCTCGATTTGGCACTAAGCTTGAGAGGGAGAGAGGGGAAATGGTGGATCTTCAACCTCTCATGCACACCCACACATGGCCCTCAATCTCTCCTTGAAATTTTAGCTCAAATCCATGGGAAGAGAAGAGGAGAGGATGAACCCTAGCTTTTCTCTCCAAAGGTGAAAGAATGAGGGAGAAGAAGTGAGTTGCTGGTAGGAAGAGGGGAGGAGGCGTTGCCTTATCCCCAAACCCATCCAACGGGCAGCAGTAGGTGCTCCCTGGCTTCCAACGGAAGCCTCTCTTCACTCACTGATGTGCGGGTCCAAGCCTCAATGGGTAGAAAGAAACGGTCGGCCTCCACTCTTTCTCTCTCACTGACACGCATGCAAGCTTGTCTCCTGTTACTATTCATCACCCAAAAATTCTAGGTAGGGGCATATAAATTGCCAGCGAAGCCTCCACTCTTTGAAGGAATGAGCGCGTGCAACAGCCAACCAACAGAGCACCCTTGGCTAGAATAAATTTTAGGTTGAGCCGGCAAATCAGCTAGCTGTGGTAGAACCTTCTAAATTATATGGCCCACAAGCACCTGACATTATCCCTAAGACCTCTGTCAGCCATACTTGTGTACCACATAACTCAGAATGTTCTGTCAGGTGAAACCCCGATGATACCACGATCCTCCAGGATCGAATTCTATTCATTCTTATATGCTATTTTCATTTAGCATTAAGCTATCAAGCTAGGTTATCCAAGTCTATAGCAAATACTTGTCATCCATATACGACTTCAAAACTTTTTCCATCAACTTCCATCATTACTATGATGCTGGTGCAAGGATCAAGTCTCCCATATCGTGGAGCAACGACGATTCGAACCGCTTTATATACCCAGCTGGGGCTTCCTAGCCACACGATGTATGCATGATCCAACATCTTACATACATCAACTCAACGCTTGAATTTCTCTATACCAGAACGGGTCCTACGGCACCCGAGAGTACAGTACTCCACCTCCCTACGCCGTCAGTCACAACCGTCGACGGTGCGCTCGTAGGATGGGTACACGCTACTCCCGCCATCTCTCCACTCCCAGTCCACGGTTGTCCGTTCTCGTCATGAATAGTCCAAGTGGAGCTTACCGCCATTAGCATGCGACTAGTACTATCCAATAACCTCAAGATCCAAGGGCCAAGGCAACGAACGGTGCTTAACCGACATAAGTGGGCGACACTACACCAGGGCACTAGCCCTTCTTGATGCAAGTCACTCCACCGGCGTCTCAATTTACTCATCATGTCCTTGATGTATACCCTTGACCCGATCAAAGTCAATGATAAACAACAAGCAACATCAGGTTTTCATAATTTCCCTCAACGGGGTATTGTTATCAAACTTTGAAAAACGTTTTATTTGTAAAGCCTAGGCTATCAGCGAGACTAAGCATATACTAAGCATTTTCAAATCAAAATAGGTTTCAGGGATAATATATATTAAGGTATGGTAAATGCATCGATAGGATATCACACAACACTCCTACACTTAATGCATCATAACATTAACATAAAATTATAAAGGACTTTCGAAATTCAAGGAAGGGTTTAATGCATTCGGGGCTTGCCTGCGTTGCAGAGAAGGTTAGTTGTTGATCTTGACATCAACATCTCCATGGGTTCACCTTGTAAGAGTTGGATCACCGCGTATCTTTTTTGGATCACCGCGAATCTTCTCTCGAAGCTTAACCATTGCGATCCTTCGCTCTCACGTACACTACACACGTATACAAATGATGCATTCTAAGTATGATGAAATGCATGACGTGATGCATGATGCAAGGCAACATGGATGAAACAACTTAACTCTCAGATTATCTTGAGTACAACTTTCCTTCACGGTAAAGTTGCATCAAAAGATCATAAATAGCGATTACACAATCAACGTAAATGAATTGTCGAAGGACATTAGGGTTAATGACCTAGGGTCATCACTCAATCTCAAACTCAATCAATCCTAGAGTGATTAAGGTTAACCACTAATTTCTTAATCATTTTTACATTTGTTGAAAGCCGCTAATTACACTTGCTAATTAATTAACTACTTAATTAATTAACTACTAATACACATGTGATGATAACCACTAGTAACACCACACAATCAAGCCATGAATCATTAGGATAGTAATGGTTCATGGTCCTCAATCAACGCTTAAATGGAAGCATTCCTAAGTGAAGTATTTCACTAATCACTTAAGCAATTTAAATAATTATTAAACATGTGAGCAAACTCTACACTTAAGCTACATAAAACAATGCCATAGACTAGGAGGTTTACTGATCCATGGGCTTCACATAATGCCACAAATTAAGCAACAAATTAATTAGAAAAACTACTAACTATTGGTTATTCTATTAACCATTTTTTACAGGCTTTAAACAAGGTGGAAATTAATTATAAAAAGTAAACTTATTCCAAATAGTACCAAAATTTTAGTGGAGGTTCCTTGTAGCATGAAAAACTTAACCCTAAATTTTTATGATTTTTGGATTAATATACTACCCTACAAAAAATCAGAGACTATGCATTTATTAATTAAAATATGGAATTATTAAACATGACAAAAGTGCTTGACATGCCACAAACATATTTTTACATGAAACTACAAATCATAAGGATCACACACATATTTTTCCCATATTTTTATTTGCCCAAAATATTTTATTACAAAATTGTAAAATTCAGGAAATGAAATTCATTTTAGAAAAAGAGAACCCTTTTCTTTTTTTCTTACTGGTCAAGGCCACGCCCAACTGCCCGGCAATGGCCTGGCTCCCTCTCCTTCTCTCACTGACAACCGGGCCTGTCCCACCTTCTTCCTCCTCCCGTCGGCACAGAGCAGGGCGGCGGCCGGGGAGTTGGCCGGGACCGGCCAACGGCGGCGGATGATCGGCCGGTGGTGGCGTCGTGGGCTAGAATGGGCTCCGGCCGAGGCGCACCTGCCGATGCCCCTCGGCTTGGCCGGAGGGTGACCGGAGCAGATGGACCAGCGACCATGGCGGCTCGGTGCGACTGCGCACGATGGCACGGCGGCGTTCCGGTGGCTATGCCATGGTAGGATTCAAAAGGATGACGCGGGCACGACCAGTAGCTCTCCGCGATGCTTCTGCTCTAGTCGATTGGGTCGGAGATGGGGCGGAGGTGCTCGGGCACCGGTGACGACGGAGATGGCGTTGTGAACTCGCGAGCTCGTCGCCGTTCCGGCTCGTCGGGGCTTCGAGCGGGGACAAGACCGGACCGAGAACACCCAACAGCCCAAGACGGAATCGGGATGTGGTGGTGCGACTTCGCGTCGCCGAAGCCGCCTTTGGCTGCCAAGAGCACGCGGCGGCCTCCGGCCGCCGCCAGAGAAGAAGGGCAGGAGCACGGCGATTCCGGCGATGCCAAGCGCTGCTGTTTGGTTCGATGGTGGCGCAATGAAGTGGCGGAGTTGCTGGCTAGAGCAATTGGACAGAGAAGGTGTGATGGCCGTGAATTTCGCCGTGGGTTCTCGACGGCCGGCGATGGAGCAGTGGGGGAAAAGAAGATGACGACGGCCAAGGTCGGGCTTTTATAGGGCAAGGGTGAGTCGGCGAGCTGGCTAGCACCTTCACGGACACAGCCAGATGTTCGGTCGCGCGGGAATGGCGGTGAGGACGCGAGAAGAGCCCCGGCGCCGGTGAGTCATCGGCATGGGCAGAGAAGAACTGAAGTTTCTCCCCCTGCCATCAGAAAGGACACCTCACCATCTAATTTTCGAAGTTACTTTCAAAATCATTAAAGAACTTGAAAAATTTTCAAAATAGGAGTTGTGCAAAATAATGAGCTCTACAACTTTTATTAAATAAGTTTTGTAAAATTTTAAATATTTTTGAAACTGCAGTTTAAATTTGAAAAGGGAAATAAATTCTAAACTTTGGTATTTCAAAATTACTTTCAATTTTTGAATAAAAGATGAAAATCTCCAAAAATAAAAGTTGTTCCATTATTCAAGATCTACAACTTTTATTTAGAAAGTTTTTTATAAAACCAAATAGATTTTGAATTGGAGTTTAAAATGTAAAAGGGGACATTTCCTAATTTAAAGAACTTTTGAAATTAGTTTAAATTTTATTCAAAAACTTGAAAAACTTTATATACCAAACTTGTAGAGCTCAAAGAGATGTACAATCTATATTTTTGAAGTTTTCCCAAATTTTGAATATTTTGAACACTGTAGAAAAGGGGACAAAAACACCTTTTGAATTTAGGGTTTTTGAAAGGATTTATCAAATTGATTCTTTGGGCATTTAATTAATGATGTTGTGATACTTTTCAAACCCAACCAATGGCATACTTTCAAAGTACAAAGTTCATACTTTGAAATAGTGCTAAAGTTTGGCAACTTTTATTTGCAAAATTAATTATGGTTAGCTCCTCAATAGTGAACTTGGAATTCAAATTCCAATACCTAGGGTTCGGTTTTTGGGATTTGGATTCCAACTTCAAATTTGGTTCTTTCTTTTACATTGTTTGACTTATAAAACATATTTAAGATATTAAACATAGTTGGCCAAACACTTAATCACTCCAAGGTTGCTTTTAGTTTAATCACTTTCATAAACTTGATAAAGCATGTAAGTGAAATTTAATTGCTTTTCCACATTATTCTAATTGGCATGCATAGCAAGCTATACTAAAAATCATTAGGCATGATTAACATCTTAAAACACACTTGGCATACAAGACAAAGCATTAATTATGCAAGGGTCATTACACCATGAAATGCACTAAGGCACTTAATGCTTGGTGATCAACCTAATGATGCATATGATTATAGGCTAATTGCATTATCATTGAATTAATAAACACGATGCTTAATGCATAATATGATGACATGGTGGGTTTAGGTTAACGTAACACCGTGAGGTGTTACAGAGTTTGATTAAACAAAACTTAACCGAGTTTGCGTAAGCAAGGAAGAACCATAGAACACTTGTAAGAGAAGGTATTTGATCATGCCAAGCCCACCGGTATGACCGGTTAGCGCCACTAGTCAACACCTGCAACAGGGGTCAAACAAACCCCGATCAAATATTGTAATCTTCTTTTATAAGTCTTCCGCTACTCTGTTGTATTTGATAAAAATGGTTGTAATACTACAATATCTCTCAGAAGAATTCGATCCCGGAGGATCGTGGTGTCATCGGAGTTTCACACCTACGTAACATTC